>VWZK01007191.1:0-53153 GCA_013396935.1 Baryphthengus martii
TACTTTTCAGCTCAGTCCCTTCTAAGGAGCGGCGCTGTCTGAACGTCACCGCCCGTCTCTGCCGACGGCAGCGGCTTCTGGCAGCGACAACGCTCCGTGGTTCCAGTCTCTACCGAGGGCTGGGCTGTGCGGGAAGGCTCTTCTTGTACCTGGTGCTGTGCAGACCGAGGACACCGCTCCGTCTTGTACCACCTTGGGGTGCAGAAAGTTAAAGGCAGCAGCTGCGGGGAGGAGCGGCCAGGAGAGGGGACCCCAAGGTGACCAGAGAGGGATCCATCCCATGTCTTGCGTGTTCAGGGGAACGCTGCGGGATCACCAGGGTCAAGCCTCTTCTTCAATGACCAAGATCCAAGGAGGCCTCCCTCTGTGGAGCTGTGAAGAAGAGAAAAAAGATCTGCCGTGTTTCCAGGTGGCCCTTCTTCACGTGACGGTCGTGGGAGATCTCTCAGGCACTCAGGTTTTTATGTCCGAACGCAGAGGTCCCGGCCATCTGCTTGCCCGGCCCTGCTGGGGAGGGGAAAAGAGAAGTCAGAGGACTCAGCCCTTGGCTTCTGCCAGGAGAAAACCGGTGTTTTCTGTGGGAAGCCAAAGGAAGTCCGAGCCCTGTTGGGCTGGAAGCTTTGCCCTTGCAGGTTCCCGAGGGCCTTTGGAGGTTGTTGTTGTTGGCCACGTCTGGTGACCAAGTGCCATCTAGTGAGTCCTGCAGGTATCACGTCTGGAGACCGAACCTTGCCGTCACCAAAAGCGCAGGGAGTTACTTTGTTTTCTCCCAGTTTGGAAATCCCGTTTGTTTTTTTGGTTCTTTTTGGAAGGAAGCACGAGGTTCAGAAGAGAACCTCAAGAACGAAGCGGGAGGTGGCGTTTTTGGTCTGAAACACTCAGCTCCCTCCCCCTGCAGTAAATGCTTCCAGGTTCAGATTCAGATTGGAGATGAGAGGTGAAGTTATGGGCTGTTTGGTTTGGGTGTGGGAAGAAAAACCTCCTACAAATTCTTGTTTTTAGGGCAGTGCCCGGAGGAGGCATCATGGAGAAGCGCGAGACTTGCGAGCTCACAGCGTGTGAAAGACGCTGAGGTGCTGGAGGGGGTCCAGAGACGGGCAATGAAGCTGGTGAAGGGTCTTGAGAATACGTCCTGTGAGGAGCAGCTGGGGGAGATGGGCTTGTCCAGTCTGAAGAAAAGGAGGCTGAGGGGAGACCTTCTGGCTCTCTACAGCTGCCTGGAAGGAGTTTGTAGAGCGGTGAGTGTTGGTCTCTTAAGTCACAACTGACAGGACAAGTTGCACCAGGGGAGGCTTAGGTTGGACGTCAGGAAAATCTTCTCTCCTGGCAGGGTTATCAAAGACTGGACCAAGCTGCCCAGGGTGGTGGTTGAATCGCCATCCCTGGGTGTATTTAAAAGCCGTCTAGATTCGGTGTCCAAGGATGGGGTGTAGTAGTGGCCCTGGTAGAGTTAGATAATGGGTGGATTTGATGATCTTCGAGGTCTTTTCCATCCATAGAGATTTGGTGACTTGTGTGGACACAGTGGTGGCTGACGGCTGGAAGAGGTCAGGGAGCTCTCCGCACCCAGCCTCAACTTTGTCCTTCTTCTCATCGCTGAAGAGAGACACGCTGAAGAGGCGGTGATTGACCGGGGAAGAGCAACCAACGCTGTCCATCCTCCCTATGAGCAGGAGGAGTTGGAAGGTGAGTCTCTGCTGAGATCCTGGTAGAGGGGCCACCAGCCCTCTGCCTTTTCCCATTGCACGATGTCCCTGCGACGGTCCTTGCTCACATCATGGGCAGCGTTGTGAGAAGCTCCACTGAAACAGGGCTGAAGGACATGTCTGGGACCTTCAGGGATCCAGGGAAAACAGAATTAGGAGAAGCTGAGTTTGTTTGTGTTGGGTTTTTTTTTTCAAATAAATCAGGACTGAAAAAAAAAAATATCCTTGAAGGGAGTTGTGATGCTTCAAGTTGGCGGCAACCCCGTTCCCACCGCTGGGGGGGTGGGTGCTGGGCGTGTTCCTCACCTTCAGTGCCTCAACCCAGCTCCCCATGTGTCCCACGGGCCTCATCGAAAAGCTTCCTAAAATGAAGCGCATGGGAATCGATCCCTAAGGGAGGAAAAAAGCTGTAAAAAGGTAATAAATAAAGTGCTGCCACTTTAGATTATTTTTTTTTTATCAAATTATTTTATTCCTGCCCCCAGTGTGCTACACGGAGAAATGCAGAAATGATTTTTGGTTTGGGATGCTGAAATTTATTTATTTTATCGCAAGAGACGATGTAATTTGGAAACAGTCTTGTAAATAAAACCAAAGGGGAAAAAATCCAGCAAACGGAATCTGTGTCCTTTATCACTTTGAATCTTTGTGTGCGGTATTTTTGTGTTTTGTTGGGTTTTTTTTTTTAGTTTGATTTGTGTCGGGTCCGTTCTGTGGAACCCAAATAACGTCTCTCCACGGCGCCGTCGTGTCGGTCCCATCGATGCGGCGCTGCCGCGGGCTGACGGGTCCCACCTCCCCGCGCCACGACCGGCCCTGGTTTTACTTCTGTTGCCCGTTGGCCGTCATGGGAAAACAATGCTCCGAAATTCTTCTTTGTCTTGTTAAAAGTCTCGTTTCTCACTCTGGTGTCTTTTGAAGGGTGGAGAAGAGTCAGAGCTCTGGAGCTTTTGAAGGGGGGATTTGGAGGTGATGGGGGAGTGGGGGGTGCGATTAGGGGCAATCTCCCTGGGGTTTGGCTCAGGAACCAGATCATGGGGGAAAGATTTGCAGTTACTCAGTTTTGGAGTTTAATTTTTCACTTAAAAAATAAATGCATTTCAAATTATTTCTCTTTAAATAATATTTTATTTTTTAAAGTTTTATTCCTTTCTCTGTGCAGGGAATTGCAGTGAGCTCTGTGTGGCGGGCGGGAGGGGACAGCAGTGTCACGAGAGGCCTGACCCAGGGGTGTGCAAGGAGTTCAGAAATGAGACTGGAGAGGTGCAGATGATGCTGCAAGAGAGAAATCACCTCATCCAGAGAGAGCAGCTCCTCCTCCCTGTGCTTTTGCCTTGATGTTTCTTTAGGGTTTTTTTTTGTTTAGTTTTGTTTTTGTTTGTTTGTTTGTTTGTTTGTGGTTGGGTTTTGTTTTGGATTTTTTTTTTTTTTACCAGTTGCAATACACCTAATTAGTATTAAATTAAATCCAAAGAGGCCCCAGTTATCATTCATATAGGTTGGTTTTTTTCCAAGTTCTTTCAGAATCCCCTCCGGCACAGGTGTGTGGGGTCAGGCAGGCACATCCTCTTACTAAAACACGAGGAACTGAGAGAAAAATGGGGCACCTGAGTCAAGCCGAAGGTCAGAGGCCAGCGCCTCGAAATCCCCTGGGACCAGCAGCGCGCGGGATCCCAGTGGGACGCTCGGAAGGGTGGGAGACGTCAGGAACCAGCTGCCGGGTTTAGCAAAGGTTTGATTGTGATTGAGGGAAAGCCGCAGGATCTGCAGCTCCGTGAGACCCGTTACAGGGAAACTGAAACTGGAGAAATCCCGGGTTGAAGGGCTGATCTGCAGGAGGAGGTGGTGGTGAAACACCAAATGAGTTAATAAATCCTTTCCCGTGGAGCGTCGGATCGCTGCCAGCCACAGAAGGGTCCACCATCCCCAGGCAGGTGCTGCTGGAAAGCTGGTGCCTTGATCTGCCGTTTAATTGGACCTTAAAAAAAACCCCCCACAGCCAAACAAACACCAAAGAGCTTCACGGAATAGAAGCTCCCCCTGAAATCAGTTTAGGAAGTTTGAAACAGCGGTGGGGATTTTCTGCTTTGCTTCAACGGGACTGAAACTTGATAAGATCCCCTAAATAGGCAGAGGATCCCACCAGGTTAACAGGAAAGTGTAAAACATCAGACCAAACCAAACTGAGAACAAACCAGCCGCGTCCCGTCATAAATCCTCTCCAAACCAGCTTCAGTTTCTTTGCCTTATTTTATTACACACAGACACCAGCGAATCCACGTGGGCCAATGGGAACGAGAAGCAGCGTCAGGCGCGGGGAGTTCCTCTCCGCCTTTGCACCAAAATCACCGATTTTTGCCCGTGTTTGAAAACCACTTATTTATTTGGTTTCGTTCCACCCTGTTCGCTGTTTGCGACAACTTACACGAGCGGTGGGAACGCGTCGGGGAAGGGGATGCTGCCGGGCTCCTCCTTCAGGTACCTCTTGGTGGAGCTGCCAAAGCCGAGAAAACACCCGGGAGAAAACAAAAGCTTCGTTATCAGTTGGGATCGGGGGCTGACGGTGTGTCGGGGAGGTTATTTCCCAGCGCGGTCCCGTTCCCCTCTCCCTTTCTCACCTGTACCTCTTGGTGTTGATGAGCCAGTGGACAAAGTCCTTGGCCTTCATCTTGTCCAGGTAGCGGGTGAAGTCGCTGGTGAAGGTGCCTTCTGAGTGCCGCTTGATGTCCGAGGCAAAGCTCTGGGCGCTCTGCGAGTCGTACGCCCGCCACCTGCTCGGGAGGGAAGGACGGGGAAGGAAAACGTGGTTTAACGCGCACCCTGGCGTCCTGCCCCCTCCCTGCGTGAGGTCCCCAGGCAGCGGCTGTGTCCTCTAAAGTACTTTAGAATGCATTAAAATAATTTTCAGTTTTAGGGAGATCTGCCAAGCCTGGCCAGGGTGGTTTCTGACATCAACTATATGCGCTATCCTACCCCGTATTATTTTCCCTACGTCTCGCTCGGCAGCAGTGGCTCCTCCACCCCGGTCCCTGTTTGCTGCTCCTGGGAGGGAGCGTGGTGCCTCCCTGAGGTTTTGAACAACCTCCTCCAGCTCTAGGACGGAAAGCTGATGTTGTGGTTCATGGCAGAAGGTCCCCAAAGGCTTTCCCTCCCACGCGGCCACCGGCGCGGAGCAGGGCTCAGCAGCGTACCCAAAGCGTCACCCCGTCCTGGCTCTGCCCCGCTGCGTCCCCACGCAGCCTCTCCCTGCTCTGACACAGCCAAGAAATCCAGGGAGGGGGACACGGCAGTGTCCCCGCGTGGACTGGTAGAGCCTGGAGAGAGCTTGTCGGGATAAATACAACAGAAGCAGCACGTCGCAATCACCGCGGAGCCGGGAGAGCCGGCAGCGGCCGTAACGGAGAGGGCTGAGCTGCTCCCACAGCCCCTGCCTGCGCCAGCCGGCTCCCCAGGCCGGCTCCGCCAACGCCCCGTACCTGGATGCATCACCCAAGTCCTCGGGGCCCATCTGCCGCCCTGCCGGGATCAACACGGCGAACACCAGCCCGGAGAGGTACAGCCACCGGCCGATCTGCATTCGTCCTTCTGGAGGAGGCACAAGTCGAGATCGAAGTGTCCAGGGCTGCCGTCACCGTTGACCCCCCGCCTCCAGCCCCTGCGGGAGCCCTGGCAACATGGCCTGGGACAGATCCAGCACAAGACAACCTCCTTCCTGGGTCTCTTGGCAGCATTTGGACGGGTGCCGGTGAAAATTGTAGCCGCACAATTACCGATAGGCACATCTACTGTTGCTTCGGCCGCAAGAACGGTTTTGTTTAATCTAAAGATATAATTCATTGCAATAAACCTTATCAAAACCCTTCCTTTTTCTACCTAGGAGCAATATTTCTATCTGGAGCTTATCACCAGGGTGCTGGAGAACTTCCCTGACCATTAGCTGCTCAGAAAAGCGGCTTTCGGAGGAGCTGATTAATTAAGAGTTTCACATTTCTTATCTTTGCTGGATGCCGTAGCGGCAAAGGGGGGGTAAAATGCCAACCCCCGGCCTTTATTTGCTGAAAACCTCACTTTTGGTTGCCCACCACCAAGAACTTTCATTACTTCAGTTTAATTTCTTCAGAGATTGGTAGCGAAGGAGGGAGGAAAAGGCACTTACCTTCTACAAAGCCGGCCCTTCCCCTAAAAGCAAGAGCCTGTTTTCCTCCTTCGAGCTGGTTGTGGCTAAACTCTTCTCCTTACCAGTGCTTTTAAGCTCGTTAGCGTGATGCTGGGAGCTGACGGGTAGGTCATCGGTACTTCTGGGTTTAGTTGGATGGGTCATTATGAATCATGACAGGATTTTTTGAGTGGGGCCATTGCAAAAAGAAAAAAAACAAAAAAACCACGATTGTTGCCGTATTTTTCAGATTATCCCTTCACCCAGGGGTTTTGTTGTTGTTGCTGTTTCTCTCCTCTTTTCTATTTTTGTTTTCTGCTTCTTAGACCAAAGGAGTGACCTATTGGTTTCCTCCTTTCAGGTGAGATGGCCCCTTCTTGCCACCGTGCATCTCACACGGGCAAAGGATGTCTCTGCCCACAGGGCTGCCCTTTCAGACACCTTCGGTTTGAGTTAAATAAACACGAAGAAAAAAAGCAAGAGCGAAAAAAAGTAGCGGGAACATTTGGGTGCCCAAGCACCTGCTGCTGCTTCCTGCAGCATTAAATTTGAGTCACAGCTCATCAAGCTTTGGATCCAAGCCTGGTTTTGTCCTCCAAGGCCAGAGCTGAAACTGGGGCCGTTCACCATCATTTCTTCAGTCTGGGGATGACCGGAGGTGCTGTGGGTGGCCGCAGATCTGGGTCTCTGTTTTTCCCCGTGGGACACCCAGGCTGAGCCCAGGAGCTGGAGGAACATCTCAACTCATCAGGCCAAGGGAGATAGTTTTGCTGGGGAGTCTCCTGGGAAGTGGAACCATTTTTTTAAATCGAGTCCAGTGAAGGGAAGCAGGCTGGAGAAGAGCACAAGGAAGGTAGCCCTAAAGAACCTGATCTGGCCCTGGAGGAGAGGGCGCTGACAGCTCCAAGCGGACGCGGAGCAAAGCCCTTCGCTCCCTGAAGATGCTGGAAGGCCAGATGAGCTTTTGAGGGCTGATCATTCAGGGGGCTGATGGCAGGCTGTATTTCTGGTGCAGTTTTGAGATATTTGGGGGCTAAGGGATGTCTGTGGTTCAGTGCTCAGGGGACTAAATGTGCCTTTTTCACTGGGGTATGGACAACGGGCAGAGAAAAGCAAGTCATAGGAAGCTGGGCCACGTTTCTGCCTCGCCCGCCACCAGCCACCAGAAGAGATGAGGGCTTCAAGTCCTGGTTTTTTCTGCCACTCTACTGTCCTCCCCTCCTGGGACCTTTCTTCTTGTGGGTGGGTAATTATTGTTAGTATTCCACCAACGAGATTTCTGTAATTATTGTCACTGTCAAAATATGGCTGGTGTTCAGGGGACGCTCATCTTGACGAGCCTTTTAATTAGGGCCAACGATGGCCTCACGAAAAAGCCTGACATCAGAGGAGGAAGGTAGGAGACTAATTAGCTCAACCTTCAGAGGAGAGGTCTGGATCTCCTACCCATCGCTTGGATGGGATATTTATTCATGCCACCAAATTAGCTCGAGATGACACTGTTTGCAATGTCCTCCTGGTCCAGGAAGACGCACGAGCTATCTGCAGCGGTGAGGGGTTCAGGAGGAGAGGAATTCAGCTCAGGCAACGCAGCGCTTGTCGTGTTCCTTCTTGACTTCCTTCATCATGGCTCCCAGCGTCAGAGTGAGTAGGAGAAATGTCTTATAGGGCACTTTCTCCGCTGTCCACGGGTGATTTTCACCAGTCTGCTGGGACACAATATTCCAAATGTTCCAAATGTTCTCTCTGTCTTCCCCTTTCTACGTGGGTTGAGTTGCTGGTGGCTCTCCTGCCCTGGAGGACTGTACCAGGGGGGTACAAAACTGGGTTTTAAGATTCACGTGCAGATCTGGATTGTCTCGTTTTACGACTCGGCAAGATCAGCAGGTGGCAGCCTTCCCTTGCCCATCCTTCTCCTGCTCATCCTTCCCCTGCCTATCCTTTCCCAGCTCATCCTTCCCCTGCTCATCCTTCCTCTGCCCATCCTTCCTCTGTCCATCCTTCCTCTCTCCATCCTTCCTCTGTCCATCCTTCCTCTGTCCATCCTTCCTCTCTCCATCCTTCCTCTGTCCATCCTTCCTCTGTCCATCCTTCCTCTTCCCATCCTTCCCCTGCTCATCCCTCCTCTGCCCATCCTTCCCCTGTCTGCCCTCCAGCTGCCTCTCAGACCCCCACTTTATTGCTCGGCCGCTCCCAAAACACACGATCTGTCCGGTCTGTCCCTGCAAGGACCAAAGTGATGCGACACCCCTCTCCTTGGGGACGGAAGACCCCAGACTGGGGGATGCTGTGGGTGGCCACACGATGATGCCACAGCCTGGTTGGGTTGGTTTTGTTTCCAATCCTTGCTCTGTGTGCATCTCTGGAGAAGCCCTTCTAATGACACGAGCGTCGTGCGCTGATGGTGCACGGACCAAAGACGTCGACAAGAGAAAACTCCTGCTCTGTACTCTGTGGCCACCAAGCCTTGGATAAACTCATCCATTCCCCAGCCAACTTCCACTGCATTTTCCCTTTAGGTCCTCGCAGGACTGGCTGTGAAGCTGACCTGCCTGCTGGTCTCTGCAAGCACGGGGAGAGTCAGGAGGAGCCAGGCTGCTCTGATGGGCATGGTGGGACGTGGCCTTGCTGGGCTGTCCAAAATCGGGCTGGAAACAAGGTAAGTTTAAGCTTAAGCTTGCTCTTAAATTACAATGCAGACCTGCTGAGCCTCATTCTGCTGCCAGCCAGCTCCTGCTTTGGGACTCGATTTCCCCAGCTGGTGCGGTGGAGACAGGCTGGCATGTCTTGACACTTCAGTGCCTCCTTGCAACAGCCTGAAGGCACCCACAAAACCACCGCAGATGCACCAAACTGCTCCGATGCTCCTCTCCTGTAGCTGCAGCTTCAGTAAAACCAAGAGATGGTTAATTTTGGAGGGTTTTACTGTGAGGAAAGAGGAATAAAGGCTTTGACTTCACCTTCTTGGATCCTCTGCCAAGAACCCTTCGTTTCCTGCAGAGGTGCGCTTCAGGTCGGACCCGACGCAAGAGAGCAGAGGATGGAAACACCTTCCTCCGCGCGTCCCTCCCCGCCCCGCGTTTCAGAGCCTGGTGCCCCATGAACCAGCTCTCTCCACCCTCGTTTTTCCCATGGCTGGAGATGTTTGTGGCCTCCTCCCTTCCCACCGCAACTGGAGGCGATTTTATACCCGCGTGTCAGGGTGTGTTGCCTCTCTCTGGCCGTGGCTACCGCCAAGGCATAACTGGGCAAAGAGAGACCTTCTCAGCTCAGTGGTTTAACCCGCACCATCTGCTCAAGGTGACGCTGGGTGCCTGGTTTCGGTTTCAGCATCTTTGGGGCTTTTTTTTTTTCTTGTGTTTTGCTTTGCAGGTGTTGAAGAGCAAAGGGAGGGACATTGGAGAAAGATGTTCCGTGTTCCCAGCAAGGTCTTTCGGCAGCTCTGAAGAGAAGCGGATTCTTTTCCTGCCTCTTTTCCCCTTTGTGGATGCTTTTTAGGCAGTATCTGCCTTTGATGACGCAGCCTCCTGGCTCCTTGGTCGATGGAGGAAGAAGGTGGTGGGTCGTAGAGATGGTGTGAAGCTACACAGCAGGCTGTAATGAGCTCATTTGGAGCCATGAGCCCTTAAGAGGGGTCAATGCCGTGTAGTCTTTCCCAAAATCGAGCTCAAGCTGTATCTGCCCCATGATGGATCTCTGGTTTTGATGAATCTGTTACTTTCCTCCCTTCGCTGGTTAACATAGCAGAAGGAAACTGGGTGAGACCTCTCTTGCCTCCACCTCCCACCACTCTTGCGTCCCTTAGCACCTTTCGTGAGCGCTAAATGTCCACTAGTGTGTGGTTGGATGAGAAACCGGCTTGCCCCCATGGTGGGCTGGGAAATGAGTGAGCTAACAGGGAATTGCAGGCCAAATGCATCGGGGTCAAGCATGAGGCTCTCACATTTGGGATCTGGGCACCTGGTGGGTGTCCAGCTATGGGGATGCCGCCACAAGAGTGTCCCTGCTCCTCCTCATCCGTGGGAGCACCGCTGGTCGCTGGGATGGCGTGAAGGCCGGCTGAGAGGCTCTGTCCTTTCACCTGGGTTGACTGATGCGGTTCATCTTCTTCTGCTAAAACTCCAGCGGATGGAGCAGGACCCTGGCTGCCTGCAAAGGCTGGGGCTCAGGCCCTCCCCCTCCTCCCTCTCCCTGCCCCTCCTCGGCTGGCCCGTGCTCCCTGGGCGCCCTCATCGCCGTGTCCTGCAGGGAAAGGTGGATGCTTTTTTGCTTTTGGAAGAAAGCAGCCACCGTGAGCTGTGCCAGGTGCTGTTTAGGTGATTTGGAGCAAGCCGTGGGTACGTCGAGCAGGCTCAGTCCCTCAGGGCACCCTGGCCCAGCACCAAATCCCTGCTGGTTTGTGGTGGGGCCCTGTGGGAGCTGAGCCGGGGCAGCTCCGGGCAAGTGAAGCTGTGAGCGTGTGGAGAGCTCCTGGGGTGACGCCAATGGGGTTGGGTGGTTGCGGGAAGGTTTAGCTCAACACCGTTGTGCTCGTCTGCCTGCAGCCTGCCAAAGTCTGGATTAGGGTGAGGGGGGGTTCTTTAATTACCCTTCTTTATTTGAGACAAAGGGAGATGGCAGGTAATGGTTTATATCTGTTAAACGTCCCCTGGGCTTTGAAAGGTAGGAGACTTTGTCAAGTTCTTTTTATTTAACCTGCCTCTTCTTCCTGCCCACAATGCTATAGAAATCTTGTAGACCCTGATGAGACAAGTCGCCGTTGTTTGTGGGCCAAAATGTCCTCAGCGGAGTCTGGAGCAAATGTAGCAGTGGTTTTCATTTCACCCTCTTGATTCCCGCCGGCCTTCAGCAGGCTCGTGTGCGATCCAATAGCCCTTGGCTCCTCAGCTTTGCAAAAAAAAATCCCTTCCTAGAGACCTTCTTTGGCTGTTTGCAGTGGCTGTTAGTCTGGCAGCGATTGTTGGTAACCGGCTAATGAAACCCGATCGTGCCATAAATCAAAACTTCTCTGCATTCAAATGCAGCGATTAATCCTGGGTGTGTTGGTGCAATTAGATGACAAATTATGCCTCAAGATTCACTTGCTTGTTTATGTAGAGAAGCTGTGTTTGCTCAGCCGGGGGTGTTTGACTCCGCTTTTCAATCTACCCCGGGGGACATCGAATGATAAACTCGGGGAGTTGCACCCTCCTGCAGCTGAAGAATTCAGACCCTTTGGCCTCAGCTCCTTCACCTGGAGACTAAAAGTTTGTCTGCAGGCTTGCACTGACTGGCTTTTTTTTTTTTTTTTTTTTCAAACTTGCATTGTCTGAGCCCTCGTTTTCCCAAGATGTCCGTGCAGAATTTATTCTTCAGGTACTCCAGCCTTGCACAGGAGGGTTTGAGCCCCACCAGGTTGGGGGCAGGGGTTGCCTGCAGACCTGCATTTCTCATGCCCAGGTGGAAAAGCTCCTGGCGGCCCTGGGTACCCGATCTGACCACTCAGGTCTTGTTTTGAGACGACAGGGTCGGTGCTAAATAGCAACAGCACGAGCAGAAAACCCAGAAGCTAATCTGCTGCTGGGTGTTTTCTCCTAAGGGTGCTGCAGGATGTCTCATTTAACAGGTAGTCTTGGAGCGTGCCTTGATGTGGGTGGATGTGTCCTGCGGTGGGGAAGAGTCTTAGTAATGCAACAAGGTGTTGTGCCGCTTGAACCGCTAAGACATTGTGGTGCCTGCTGGAGCAAAGGGGTGTTCTTCAGACTCATTGGTGTTTCCGGGGCAAAAAATGAGCATTTGGGGGTTGAATGATAAAGATGGGGTGAGGAAACTCAAGCACAGGCCCCTGTTCTTGCAGGGGTGCTGCCTGCGGAGACAGGGAGCTGAGCTCGGCTGGTTAATGATGTTTAGCTGCGGTTTCAGCTCGAAACCCAAGCGAAATCCTAATGCAAACAGCGTGGCAGAAACCCAGGACAAGGACGCGTAGTTGAAAAGCCCGTCGATGTCATCAGTGCTGGCAGGTGCATATTTACATACTTGACTTGAATGAAGGTTTTATCCACTGATTAACTGTCCTTACGGCTTTTCTTTGTGAAACACCCACAGATGTTTCCTTATCTACTTGGAAATAAAGTCAGCTGATAGCGGTTTATATCCCTTTCCCTTATGATGATGATAACAGCGATCATAATTCCTACGGACTCTGGTCGCTAAGTGGGGGGCAACGGCTCTCGGTGAGAAAGGAGCTGGTTCTTTGGATAAGTAACTTAAAAAAATAAGGAATTAAAAAAAAAAAGAGTAGAGAAAGCAGAGAATTGCCAACTGATGCCGCTTTGGCAGGAATACAGCTGCTCCACCACTAAAGCAGCTCCTGGGAAGGAGAGGAAAAAAAATCATAGAATCATAGAATTGTCAGGGTTGGAAGCGACTTTGAAGATCATTGAGTTCCAACACCCCTGCCACGGGCAGGGACACCTCCCACCAGAGCAGGTTGCCCAGAGCCCCATCCAACCCGGCCGGAAAAACTTCCAGGGATGGGGCTTCCACCCCCTCTCTGGGCAACCTGGGCCAGGGTCTCACCCCCATCCTGGGGAAGAACTTCTTCCTGATGTCCAATCTAAACCTCCCCTCCTCTTGTCTGGATCCAACTGTTAAAAGCTGAAAGAATTGTTGGCGAAGGAGAACGGATTTTTCTTTCTTTCTTTGTGGCTCTTTTAAAAAAGGCAAACCTTGTAGGACACTTCAGTTTGTTTCCACCCACTTTTTTTTTTCCAGGCTGCACAAGAGGGCATTATATCAACCTGCAGCTGCACCTTGCTTGTGGGCGAGAGAGCTCGTGCTGTCTTGCCAAGCAGGATTAATGTCAAGCTGGCAGAGGAGGCCTGTATCCTGGAGGACACATGCCAGATGATTTATTTTGTTGGTTAGTGGTTATTTTTTCGGGGTTGTTTCTGGGCAGAACCAGTTCCCCAGTCTCCTGCCCAGCCCTGCAGCTTTGCTGCATGGGAAGGGTCCTTGAGGGCTTGTCCTTCCTTGCTCCCGTGCATCCTGCCGCCGATTGGAGGCAATAAGCTCGGGGACCTCTTGTTTTGGAGTAAACCAACCCAAATCTTGAGTCTGCACCTTCCTTGGCTGGGAGCTCGCATAGTTCAGAGGCCTCCGCTGGGCTGCGGTTTAACAAAGCTGTGTTTAATCCCCTCCTTGCTCGCTAAATCCCTGCATCCTCCTTGCTCTGGGCGGCTGTGCCTGGGAAACCCTCCTGGCTCCGGAGTTGACCTTTCTCAACAAAGCACCTTTTGTCAGGTAGACCTCAAGGCTGCGGGGCTGCTTTTTTATTTTCCCTTCTTATTACTCTTTTTTTTATCGATGTCACCACCCAGCAGCACAAGGATCCATTATATCAGCCGCTGGTGGACTTTGCTTTTTTTGCAGGGGGGTGATTAAGAACAAAGGGGCGGCAGTCGGCTGGATCCTGGAAAGCAGAGGCCAAGGGTTTGAGCAAGAGGAAACTTGGCAGAAGAAACGCAGCCCCGATCCAGCCGGTGCCGAGCCTCCGGTCCCCATATGCTGGGGGGGGATAGGGAGGGAACTTTGCTTTCCAGTGAGGTGCTGTGGTTGATCTCTGGGGAAGGATGCGTGGAAGCAAGAGTGTTTTTTTTTCCCAGATCAGGTGGATCTGTTCTGGTGAAGATTCTCCTGGTCCCGTCTGTTCCCCATGGAGTATCCCAGCAGAGGGCATCAAGAGATGCCCTGGGTACCCATTGCTCTCCCATGGGTGCTGCTCCAGAGCACCCTGCCAGGGCAGGTAGATCCTTGTCCCCTTTTGGTCCGGCACCAGCTAATAACTCCCAACTCTGCTGGACTTTAAAGGGGCATCTGTTGGGCTGTAGAAGGGTGTTGAGGTGGGAATAGACACATGATGCAGATCTACTCTTGCCCTCTCTGCCCTGCTCTTTAATTGTGTGGTTTATTTGGGGACAACACTCATCTTATCCTGTATTTCCATGTATTATGGTGCTATCTGGAGGGTCCTGGTGCGTTGCAGCGCTGCTGAAGCAAAGACCAAGTGGGGCACCGGTGGCTTCGCGCTCCCACGAGCAGGGCGGTTTGCCCAGCGGTGCCCACTGTAGGTGGGTGCCAAAGCCTGACCCAGTGCGATGCCACATTCAACCCCAAAGCACGCGCGAGACGAGCCGGCGAGCAAAACACAAATTACGGCGAGCGATCTCCAGGCGGAGGCTGCGTTACCTGGCTGGGGTGATGCCTTTTGACAACAGGAAGGGTGGCTGTCGGCCCTCGGTGGCCATGTGAGCCGCTTCCTGGCTCGTAACGAACCGGTACCGCAGCGACTATAGGCTGGGCAGAGGCTGAGTAGGAGGGGGAAGACAAAGCTTGTGCTGAGGAGGAGGTGGGTGCTGGCACGGTCTGTGCCATGACTAACACCAACACCCTCGCCTGCCTCTGCCACCTCTCCAAGCAGAGATTTTTCTGCGTTTCTACCCATCAGCCCTGGGTGAACCACTGGAAGCTTCTTGATTTGCAAGTCTCGCACATCCCCAGAGCGGTGGGAGGACGTCTCTAGGTTGGCCTCTTTGCGGCTCCCGTTGCTCCTGAGTTGGTCCCTGGCTGCTTGGGACTCTGGAGCGGTGTGGCAGAAATTCCTCCTGGGGCCAGGGGTTTGCTTCCCTGTGCTCCTCGGGCTTTCCAGCAGCACTTGGTAGGCTGCAGTACCCCTCGGCAGCACTTTTCCGTCTTCCCAGGTATTTGCCTGGGTTTCTTTCTCTTATCTTATCCTATTTTCCGCAGGCAGGACTAGGAGCTGCTCTGCTTCGTCCTCCAGCTGAAACCAGCCTCACGCTTTCCACGTGAAGTCGGAAACTGTGGCTTTAAGCGAAGCACTTGGGGGGGTTACAAAATAGTCTGAGCCGGTAGCAGGGTAGGAGGGAGGTGCTCCCAAATTGTGGAGCATTATCCCTCCTCGCTCAGGGGCGGAGTGATGGAGGGAGCTGGGGCTGAGCCTTTGCAAGGGAGTGAAGCAAAGAGGCGCTTGTGACCCGCTAAAAAAAATTTTGGTTTGATCAAGATCTCGCTGTCGAGTGTTGTTTCTCCTCAAGCCCCTGGCTCCTTCCCCGGTCTCTACAACGGCCCAGCAAGTTTGTGTCTCAGGGCCTTCAGATGATACACAAACAGAGCTACTGGAGACTTTTCCTAAAGGGACTGAAAGCCCTTTGAGGCGTAAAAAGAGATAAGGCTTCTAGATTGCGACAGCACCTTAAAATATTTGGGGCTTTCCTCTGTGCCAGGAAAAAAAAAAGAAAAAAAAAAGGACATTTTTAAAGCCGTGCAGTACTTACCTGCTCGTGCAAAACAGAAAGAATGAGAAATAGCCTGTGAAATCTTCTCAGTGCAAAGAAGTTGCTCGTAGGCGTATTTAGGAAATAACGGCACCCGGTCCCCCTTTCATTAAGGCAAAGAAGTGCACGGGGGATGCTTTGGTGCTTCGGTGCAATAGTTTCACCCGGTTACCACTAAACCAGGGGACAAATTGCTGGTGATACGGAGCTTTTTTATATGTACTCCCACTTTTAAACCTCCAAGGGCGCTGGCTGTGCGCGGCCATAAGGAAGAGGAGGCGGCAGCGTGGGGGTGTGGGGTGGGGGTTTGCTGGGATATTGCTTCTGAAATGGAAACTCCTGATTTGAGGGGGAAGCTGAGAAAACGAGGGTGGTGCAGGCTGTGACTGCGGTACCGCCTGCTGCAGGTGAATCTGGTGTGGAGGTGCTGGGATTAGTGCACAGCTCCTGCTGTGTCTGCTGAAATAAAGGGGAGGGTTTTTTTTGTGAAGTGGCTGATTCCGCTCAGGGAGCGTTGTTACTGCTGACCACCAGCCTGTCAATCACTAAAATCAGGCTGAAGAAGCTTGAATGTGTAAAAAAAAAAAAAATTATAAGTGTCTACTTGTTTTTAAATGCTGCTGTTCCCATTTCTGGGCCGGCGAGAACCGGCAGACGGACCTCAGAGCCTCCCAGCCATGACCTGGGCTCTGCCCCGTGCCTGTCCTGGCGAAGGGGAGGTCACGGCGCTTGCTAGATGCCAGTGTTTGCTCTGGATTAAACGCAACCTCTCTGCTCGGGTCGGCTGTAACGTGGGCCAGTGAGAAGCCGGGTGGGGAAGGTTTGCTGGGGCTCGCGCCGAGCGCCGAAGCCCTGTGCCGTGTAGGGATGCCGGCGGCCGCAGCGGGTGCTCGCCGAGCACCAGTCGAGCTCCAGCCTGCCTTTGCCCCGCGGGTCAGGGTCTGTCCCTGCCTGTGCATTGGGGAAGGGGGTTAATCGTTTGTGCCCCTCTTCCTACCTACGCCAGCCCTGCGTGGGGCCGTCCTGCCCGTGTTTTTGAGCTGGGCACTGGATGCTTTTCGTGCTGACGCAAAGCTGCTGCCGCAGGATCCTCTGATTCATCCCCATGGAGGGCTCACACCCAGCCTGGGTTTCTTCTCCCGGTTGTTGATCACGCTGGCGGCGCCGGTGTGGGCCGGGCCCCTCCATGGGGTGCTGCGGTGGCCCTTGATTCCCACGGTGAGGTGGGACGTGGGCGATGCTGGGACCCTTGGATCCCTTCTCCAGTGCCGTGGTGGGTGAGGTTTAGAGCAGCAAAGCGAGAGGGAGGCCTAGGATGCCCTGCTCAGGGGAGGGGTGTCTGAATGTCCCCTTTGGGTGCAGGGTGTAGGGATGCAGTGAAGGAGACGGTGGGGTGCAGCTTTTGGGGATGCCGATCTGCCCCAGCCCTGGGCTTCACTGCGGGTCTCTCCGAGAGGGGGGTCTATGGGGTCTGGAGGCACTTTAATGTCTGGCTGGGGCTGGTGCCCGTAGAGCGTCCCCCATGCCACGTGTGGCCATGCTGTCCTTCCCCAGTAAGAAAGGCGCTTAATGTTCTTCATTATCGAAATCGAGGCACGGAAGGGTCATAGATCTCATCCCAGCCCCGAGGAGAGGTGAGGTGGGAAGGTTAAGAAAGGGTGCAGGCTGCATTTTTACCTTCCTGTCTCTACTTCCAACACGTGTGATCCAAACTAAGGGCTTTTCCACCTCCCCCTTGTCACCGACCTCTTCTGTTGAGAACTGGGCAGGGGGAGGGGGGCAAAGGGAAGTGAGGTACGAGGATCTGCCGCTCCCCACGCTCGTGCAGTGCCACAGCCTGGATTGCAAATCTGCTTAGGTGTGCTAAAATAGAGGTGATGCTGCTGCCGGTCCTCCCTGGCAGTGCCACGCGAAGGTGGCAAAACCTGTCTGATTGGGATCCGGCTGGGATTGGGGAGCTCCCAGGCAAGAATCTCCCATCTCCTCGGGGGTCTGTGCTCGGCAGAAACTCATCTGTGCAGCAAGAAGAGCGTCTGCGACGGTGGAGCTCTGCACGAGGCTGGGTTTTGGGAGCCAGCGGGAAGGACGGCCGGGGCGGCGCCAGCGCGTGGCGTCCCCATGCCCAGGTCAGGAGGAAGATACTTTGGCAGAGGGTTGTGGCAGAACTGGAAGAGCAGGGCTACAGCAGAAGGTCAGGGTGAAGGTGTGGGTTTGGCACCCAGCAAGGGGGCTGGGGGGGCGTTGTGGGTCAGTTTTTGAGGGCACCCGTGGAGCCGTCTGGGCGAACTGGTACGGCAGAAAGCCGTGCCTGAGTCAAACAGGAGAAGGTCCTGAAGGGTTGCTGTTGGCTCTTCCCAACTCGTGTGAGCCTCAGAGATGGGCTTCAAACTGTCCTGGACCCGCCATCCTGTTGTGAGACACCTCCTGCTCACACCCCGCTCCAATACTAGTGCCTGTTAGGCCTTCTCAGGGTTGATGACTGTCACCTCCCAAACCACCTGCTCGTGGTGGCAGCTGCCACAGGACCTGGGGTCCAAGCACTTGCTCTTGCCCTGGCTCCGTGGGCTGGCTTTGCACCCAGCTTAGCCCGTTTTTGCTCCTGCAATTTGATAGCCGAATGCATTCGCGCCCACGACTTTTTCAAAATTTCCTTTATTCACAATAAATAATACACTATATTACAAAGATCGCGACACAAAATCCAAAAATCACATTCTTTCCGCAGTCACGAATAAATAGGACTCAGCGGGACCAGCTAACGCATGAAAGAGCATCTATGAGCAGCGTGGGCCCCGTAGCGGGGAGGAAGCCGGGGCTCTGCTGCACCCACCTGCCCAAAGCGGTCGTTCTTCTCTGCTGGGATCTACACAGCCTTTCCACCCCCTGGGCCCTCAGGAGCAGGGGTGAAATCCCACGTGTGCCGGACCCCTTGGTCTCGGGCCTCTGGAAAGCGCCGCGCAACCGGCCTGGGAGGCAAATGGCCAGAGGGGAGGCTGCCCTGGGCCCAGACTCCCGGGCTGGGCTGGGCTGGGCTGGGCTGGGCTGGGCTGGGCTGGGCTGGCTGCAGCGAAGCAGTTAAGCAGAGGTTCTAGCGCTCGCGCTCACGTAGAGGGGTTATATACACAGACACCTCAGGGCTCCTTTCTTTCTTAGTCACAGATGGTCTCGGAGTTATAAGACGTTTGCTTAAGAGTCTACTGTAGCTGGGTATGTTCCTTGCCTAGCTTTGGTCCGCACATGAGCCCACGTGTGGGGCTTCCTGCCCTCCTCTGACTCGGTTGCTTTTCAACTCTTCCTACGGTGGGGTCAACTCCATGGACTTCTTCCTCTCCTCTCTCTGCTCTTCCCACTCCTCCTCTGACTCGTAGGTGCCCTTGACGATGGCAACCCTATCTGACATGTTCATGCAGTAGGGGACGAGGATGTAGAAGTAGAGCAGAGCGGCCAAGCAAGCGCCGAGGATGGGTCCAACCCAGAACACCTAGAAAGCAGTAAGGGAGAAGGTGAGAGCAGGTCTCGGAGGCTGGTCTAGCCATCACACCGGCACCCATTGCTGCTCCACACCTCCCAGCCCACGGAGAGATGTAAATACCCCTTCCAGCACACTTCTTGGACTGACGTCGCCTCCAGCTTTGCTTGCTGGAGACCTCAAGCTCTTTATGAGCGCAGAGATGTGATGTGCTGGGAAGGAGGCACCAAGGCTGGGGCTGAGCCCTAAAATGGGCTTCTCTGTGGACTGGATTGACCTCAGATGATGCCTTAGCTCAGCGTGCACCATCGCATGGGGAGTTTATGCTTGTCCCCTTGCTGGATCCGTGCCATGGGGAGAATCTGTTCTCCATGCATCAAGAGGGAAAACCTCCCTCATTCCTCATGGCCCTTTTATCCTTTCAGGACTGCTGTGGGCTCTGAAACACCCAGCCTCGTAACCCCCGTGGCAATCGCTGCCCTCTCCCCTCATCGCCTGCGCCTGGCCCCGGCAGCCTCTCGACCAGCCCACCCCAGCGCGCTGCTGCTGCTCACCCAGTGTGCTGGGCTGAACCTCCTCATGACGACCGCAGGCCCAAAGGACCGGGCTGGATTCATGGAGCAGCCGGTGAAGTAGATCTGTCGGTGTGAAAAGGAGACCAGGTTAAGATGTATGATGTCGTTCAGCAGATACCAGCCACTGTTCAGAAGCAGGGACAGAAATGGCCCCTGATGCTGTGTCTCTTACGGAGAGGCGACAATCCCTCCATCATCATGGAGGAGGAGCCCCAGTGTGTCCTGTGTTGGCTCTCCCAGCGCAGCTCCCCCTGCGACCGACTGCACAAAGGGTATTTGGGGAGCCCCATACTAAGCAGGACCCTCTGCCCTGTCCTCCTGTCTCGACACTCACCCCCACCAAGTGGCCTACAGTGACAGAGAGGCCGATGGACAGAGCTGGGGAGCCCACGTTGCCGTTCCTCCGGTTGTCCGTGGACGCGAAGATGCACGCGGCCAACTGGAAGGTGAGGATGATCTCCACCACGAGGGCCTGGCCCGGGGTCGTGTTGCTGTTGAGCTGTGAACCATCAAGAATGACAATAATTAACCGTCTCTGGGGCTCAGCATCACCAGGAGGGCTCTTAGGTGCTTTTCTGGTGGATTTGGGTGGCAAAGTCCTGCATGAGAAGCCCTCGCAAGGTCCTTGCCCAGCCCTGGGGCACAAGGTGCTGTGCTGGCCACTGCTGGAGCTCACTGCTCCTTTCTCTAAAAGGGAAGAAATTATCTTTCTTTCTGTCTAATGCTCCAAAATCTGTTTCTCCGCAGAGTCCCCCTTCCCAGGGCTCTCCACATCTCCCTCCGTTCGCCGGTCTCTGCAGCTGTCAGCGCTCTCCCACCAAATCCCACACCGATTTGTCCCTTTTTTCCTGCGATTCTTTCCCTCCTGATCCTTGCAAGATGTCGTATCCTGACTTTGCCCACTCCACTTTCATGTGCCCAAGAGGCTGGGGAGCAGCCGGCAGCCACCACGGAGGGAATGGGACGAAGGGTGAGGGCTGGGATGAAGGTTGGGGTGCGGTGGTGGGGGTAGGATGGGCAGTTGTCCCGGGCTAATCGCTGGGGCCTGTCGGGTGGACGTGACCCCACTGGACGTGGGAAGAGCAAAGTGACCCAAGCCATTACAGCTCATTTTTTTTTTAGCTAAAGCTGACTGGTTTGGGATATGGAGCATGAGAACAAGATGTGTTGCAGCACCTCATCCCAGCCATCGGACTCTCTGCAACGTGTCTGCGCTGCTCCCAGGGGTCCAGACCCGGCCGTGCAACCATGGCCGGGTAGCTCCACTGCTCCCATTTCAAGTGGTTTCCCACCACCGCCCCAAGGATTCCAGGCACGCTCCTCACGCCCCCTTACCTCGGAGGGTCCCACCGTCTCCCCTCCTCCTCCAAGAGCAGCTCCTGCCATTCACAGCCGCCCTGCACCCTCCTGCTCATTGCTCCTTCTTCAGCTCTTCTCCTCCACCTCTCTCCATCCACCTCCCTTTCCCAGCCCCTCCCCGAGCACTAGTTGGAGTGGGCTTATGCTCCCCCTGTCCATACTGGTTTGACTGGGCTCTGCTCCCTGCCCTCCCCCCTCCATCCTGGCGCAGCTCCTATCCCAGCCCTAATCTCCAGGCGGAGAAGCTGCAGTCAAGAATATCTCAATGGTGTGGGTGACTCACTCAGGCCCTTAGGCTAAAGGAAGAGCTTATTAAAGGAGGAAAAAAAACACGCGTTCATTTGCCCCGCACAATAAAGCTGTCATGTCAGTGCGCTGCCGATGTTTGCTCCCAGCCCATTCCTGAGATATAGGATGTGCCGAGACCAACCGTCCTTACGGATGTGGCTCTCCAGATTGGCGCTGGCACCAGCTCCACGCTCGGAAGGAAAGGAAAGCCCGGGCGGCAAGATGAGCTCTCCCCAGGTAGGAAGACTTACCGCGTTGACAGCCAGGTTGCCGCGGGTGTTGGCCGGCGTCACGCCGTAGAGGATGCCAGCCCCGGCGATGGCCCCGACCAGCTGGGCGATCACGTAGAAGAGCGTCCGGAGGAAGGAGATCTGGTTCCCGACGAAGAAGGCGATGGTCACCGCCGGGTTGATGTGGGCGCCGCTGATGTGGCCAAAAGCCTGCACCAACGTACCGATGGCCAGGCCGAACGCCAGCGCGATCTGGAGGATGCTGGGCAGGGCGGACGGCCACTTCAGGGCTGAGCCGAGGCCGATGAAGACGAAGATGAGCGTGGAGATAAACTCGACGAAGACGGATCGAGCAAAGGCCAGGGTTAATATTTCCTTCTTCATGGTGGGAGAGGGTGGAGGGCAGTTCCGAAGGAAGAAAATTTAGGTTTCCTCTGTCTCCAGGCTCTTCTGTCTGCACCCAATCGTAGGGCCATACCTATCTATATATGCAAGAGCAGCAGGGAGCTGTGTTACAAGGCAGTGGGTGGAGCCAGGGAATTAGCCAGTCCTCCCAAATTATCATGTGAAACTGGAAAAGTTTCCATCTGAAAATAACTTCGGAGCCTCTTGGTGAACCAATGACTCAGTTATTGGTTGCATTTCTTTCTCCTTCCCTCTGCAAACAAAGAGCCCCTATAGGGTGTCTCTGTGGTCGTTAGATAACTGGGTTGCATAACGATGCCACGCTCCCTCCTCTGCTTTTCCCTTTTACTACCTCTCGTCAGGTCCTGGGTGTTTCATTAGCAGAGGTGTAGTTAATACTCCCTCCCTCTCTGTGCTTGCAGACTGCAGAGGACTGTTCGAAAAGTCTTTTTGCAGGTGTTGGGCTGGAGAAACTTCTCCCAGGGGCAGGGCTCCCAGTCAGTGCCTTCGGTTTACGCGGGATGTTGAAATGTAAAGCAAAGTTAAGCACCTGAAGCTGCTCCCGGGCTCTCAAGGAGGCTCAACTCCAGGAAACAGGTGGCTTCCAGTTGTCCTGGGAGCAGGACAGGGGTTGGGGGATGCTTTGCCTCGCTGGGGAGCCGTAGACAAGCTGGGGCTTCCTGGACGGAGGCTGAACGGGATGGTGCAGCTCAAATAAAGAGGGCTGAGCACCGCAGAGCCCTTTGCTGCCTTCCTGCTTTGCTGCTCCTCACAGAGCATTGGGGCTGCGTTTTGCCAGCCTGTGGGCTGGCAGTCAGAGGGTGCTCGCTGCCAGTAGCCAGGGAGGGTGTGTTCTACCCCTGCCATCTTGGGCCCTTTTCTTTTCTTTTTGCCTTTCAAGCTATTGCTCAATGAGATCAACGATTTTGCTCTTGGGAACGCCGACATAAAGCCACAGGCTTTGCATGGACAGAGGCCGTGTTTGCACGTCTCCCTTCACGTTCCCCGGGCGCTGTCCTCCACCCTAAATCTGTCCAGCTGCAAATCCTTGGCTGGCAGAGAGCAGAGGGGGGAGCCTCTCAGCGCCGCGCAGCACGGAGCTGTCGGAGGTTGAGGTTTTGAGGTGGAAAAAAGGCTCTGGTGATACTTAACAGCGAATCCTTGGTTCCCTTGTAGTCCTTGCAGCTTTGTGCCAGGATTTATTTTTAAAGCAAAAAATCAATTTGGGTGCTAGATCTGCTCTCCTTGCTTGGTTGGTTGCACCTCGCCCTTCTCAAAAGATGCCATCTCTTCGTGCCTAACATGGCGAGCCCGGGCTGGGGTTATCCACGGCTGCCACAGAAACAGTCGAGCTCCAGCACAAGGTGAGCAAAGCTCTACATGCAGGAGATGGGTGAAATCCTTTAAATCCCTCTTTAATTTTTAAAAATGCTCAGAAAGGTGCATACGCTGCTGCCTTCTGCTGGGTGCAGTCAGACCTGCGCACATCCCGTGGGGTCAAAAGCTGGGAGGGATTCCTCTTCAGAGCAAATAGAGCGGACTTCTTCCTCCAGACCTGAAAATAAATGAGCCTTTCTCCTCCAGCCGTACCCAAAGTCTTGAGCTCAGCAAACAGACCTGGAGAGTCTCAAAGGACTGAGGATCCATTACAGCGTTCACTCCTGATAATGTTTTTCTCCTGGTTCTGCTGATCCTGGGGAAGATTGTGGAGCTAAAACCCCCGATCTATTATCCTAGAAACACCTGGGCCGTTGGCGTGTTTTGGTGAAAGTTTTGCAAGCTGGTATTTCAAGACATCCTGGCCAGATTCCAGCTGGAGTAATTGCTTGCCACTTCCCTTCAGCCCTGTCTGTAGCTCCAACTGGATCAAATGTGCTTTGTTCCCATCCTTCAGACCCTTTGATAACGCGCCCGCCACAGATCGCTCTTGGAGGCGGCCACGTTTTGCCGGCAGCTCCTCCGCCGCACGCCTCACTTTAGCTAAAAAGCGGCATCGAGCCGAAAGACGCTCTCCCAGGTTCCTGACTGTGGATAATAACCTCCTAGCACAATCCTCTGGATGACTAGGAGAGGTAACCAAATAAGGCTGGAAACGATGGGGAAAACTTCCGAGATGTTTCTCTAACCACATGCCGTGCAAAGCCCATTTTCCCGAGGCTGTTTGCTAGACTCTCCTCACTGGGGCATTCCTGGCTTGGCTTCTCTGATGTCTAACCATGTTGAGCAGGTGTTGGGAAGGTTTCTTTTCCTCCCCCGAGCTGCATGCCCTCCAAGGACCTTGTATGAGCAGAAAGTGCCTTTGATGTGTCAAATTTAATTGAATTGGGCAAGATGTTGAGGAGGCATTACGCAGATCCCTGCTGACAGAAGGACACCTACGTGGCAGGGGCACGCACACCTTCTTTCACCGCTGGGCTTTTGGAGGAGAGAAGACGAGGAGGCTTTTTGCAAGGAGGACAGGTTTAGCTGTTTCTCTCTTCTTCCTCCTCCTCCTCACTGCCGTCGGCAGACAGCGCAAACAAAACTTGTCCGCGTCTGCCGCTCAGTAGCAGAGCCGCGCGGCTTGGGGACGACGCCTTGGAGGGAGCTAGAGACCCGAGCCCGCTGCTGGGTTGGGGTACGGGGTGCCTGTGTGGGAGGAAGGCAGCTGGTGCCTCATCCTCGCCCGGGGCCCTCCCGAGGCTCTGCCTCACCCACGGAGGCGTGTGTGTTATTAACTGAATACGTGTGTCGGTCCCTGTCGTCCTCAGTTTGCTGATTTCGTTTTCTGAACCTGCACGGGGCTGCTCTTTGTTGGTTATTTCTGTGGCAGCCCAGGTTTCCAATGAGTTTGACTCCGTGCTGGACCACAAAGCCCGGCGGATGGTATCGCAAGTGGCCAAACTCGGATTACAAATGCTGCTGAGCCCCGGACCAGTCTGGTTTTTTGCTTTTTTTCCCTCACTGGGCTCTGTATTTCCACCGAGGACCTTAAAAGTGGCACAATAATACAAGCAGGAATAATAATAGGAGACAACCGCTTCTGCTGGAATCTGTGATTAGTTGGGATTAGATGGCCAGAGGAGAAAGTTTGGTTTAGTCTGTTTTTAAGAGAAAGGGTGTTTCTTGTCGGTTCAGCTTAGGGAGTTTGCAGCAAGGTATCAATGGGGAAAAAATTAATATGCACTGGGGATTAAAAGCAGAGCAAGAAGTAGCAACATTTCCCCTCTTTAGCCGCAGCTCCTGGGGCTGCTTCTCGTGGTGGTGAGGAAAGTGGTGGTTTTAGGACAAAGCCACTTTCTTAGCTCGACGTGATGTCTCTGAGAGGTGTTTCAGATGGGGCTTTCAAGGATTTCTCTTATCTAAACCACCACCTGCTTGCGCTCTCTTTAAAGGGATTACTCTGCTGGCCTGAGGCTGATGATGTTTCCACCTTCTCCCGCCCTGGAGCAACGCAGCTTTTGCTTCCCCTAGTAACCTGTCCCGGCTTTGGAGCGAAAACCTTGTGAGCTCCTTCGGCTCTGGGGCCGTTTCCGTGTCCCTTTGCTGCCATCCCACTGCTTTTGGCTTGAGCAGCCAGTGCTGAAGCTGTCCTCCAGCCCGGGGTGGCTGCTGGGCTGGGCTGAGTGGTGACAGTGACCTAGTGACCTGTGAGCCTGTAAACAGGAAAGATGCTCTTTAAATGAGTGTTAACGCTTAAAAGCAGCGTGGCTCTCTGCTGTGCTTAGAAATGACTTGACAGTCCCGAGGGTGCACAAGTGGATGGAAACGCTTTGGGGCTGCTCTGCCCCAAATGGAACTGTCAGCATCCTTAATTAATTTGAGTTGAAATCATTAAATTGTCACATGGGGATACTAATGTGTATCAGGGAAAGCAAAGGTGAGAAAAAGGGCTGGTTTAGTGAGAAAGCCGGGCTTGAAACCCTCACGTCCTGATTTTCAGGTCTAGCCCTTTCCCGCAGAGGCACCTGCAGCAGCGACATTAAGAGGCTGCGTTTCCGCTCATCTAGAGAAATACTCTGAATTCTTACGGGCCAGTAGCTGTTTATCAGTGTCCTCAGGATTCAGACAGAGCTGCCTCTGGGGCAGTGGTAGTTTTCCTCTTGAAATGTGTTTGCTGTGGGAATATCTTCTTCACCCTTGTGGTCTCCCAAGACTCCAAGGAGCACACTCGGCAAGAAACAGTGAAATGACGTGGGGAGGGAACTGCCATCGGGAAAGAGACGGCCCCGCTTCGCCTTCCGATGCCGTGGAGCTCGGACGGGAAGGTCTGGAGCTGGCTGGAGAGCAGGGGCCAGCTCTGGGGTGGAGGTTGTTGAATTGCATCAAAGCAGAGAGGAACTGAAAGAACAACCAGGCTTCAAAGCACCTATAAGCACCATAAATAACACAAGACAGAGGAATCTGGAAACTCCTAGAAGCTGAAATTCTCACATAATCACCCGGCTCCAAGAGCCCACAACTTTGCAAAGCAAAATAGAGGTGACAATAGGTGGACAGCCCGTTACCTTGGCGAACTGCAAAATAGATTTTCACCCCATTCTGCTTCTGAGACCCAGAGCAAATGCATCAAGAAATTTTTCAACTTAAAAATTTAAGGTATATACTGATCAGGATTTAAGGAGACTCACAGTGGTAACATCTCTTGCTGCATCTGATCTGGAGCTAAAGATTCTTGCACTGAGTGATCTCTGGAGAATTGTGTGGGTTTTCTTTAGGTCATTTGTGTTCCTGGAAAACTGGAAAGTGAAGCAGAGCCTCTGGCCTCCCACTCAGGCCCTTTGGCAGAGCCTTGTGAAACAGGACTCGTTGCAAGCATTGAAGATACAGGAGTTTGGCTTCTCCCATGGAGCACCAGCCACCTTCTGAGAAGGTCTGTGGTCCTTTCCCAGACTACGTGTGGCCCTACCTCCTCCTCTTGCTCTCCTGGATGGATTTAACCTCCTGGCCTCTCCTCAAGAAAAACAAGTTTGAGAAATATTTCTACATAAATAAACAGATCCATAAAAATAATGATGTGCCTGCATCCTAGGCAGGTCATGCCACTGCGAGGCAGGTGCCAGCTGGGAGCTGAATGCTCACGTGGCTTTGAAGATCTAGATCTGGAAGATTTGAACAAGGTCAGACCAAGAAATTCAGAGCTGAAAAATCTCCGAGGTTTGAAGCCGGGCGATGCTCTTTTCCTCTCCGTCCTACAAGTGTGATCCTTCCTCTACAAGAGCGAAGCGATTCGCCCTGCGCCGTGTTTCTAAGAGCCCCAGTGGACATCGGTGTGTATTTCACGGCCAGTGGCGAGTGGTTGATGTTGAAAGCACAGGAGTGTGCGGAAAAATACAACGATATTTTTCAAAGTAACATTTTGAGCATCTCTTAGGTCTTTCACATCTGTCCCCTCCTCCCTTGGGTAGAGGCAGCGTGTTGGGAAACATCGCGGTGCCTTTGTTTGCTGCCATGCTGTGGAGCACCTGCCAGGATGCTGGTCCCAGCAGCCTCTTCACATCTCCAGGTCTTCAGAGAGCCAGTGTTTGGGCCGTCTAGTTTTGGACCCCTGGAGAGCCTGTGGGATGAAAAGGTCACCGGAGCTGGCTGGGGGAATCATCTTAGGGAACTGCGTGACCGCGCCTGGGGTGACAACGCAGGGATTCGAAAGGTATTTTGAATTTAGAAGCTGAAATTCTCACATAATCACCTATTTCTGTTGAAGACTTACAGTATTTTGGCTTTTCATTGGCATCTTAAAGCAATAGGATGGGCTGAATACGGCAGCCAAGCAGCAAAGTCAAGGAAAGGGGACTGGGCACATCACAGCACCCCGAGGAACCTCCAGCACTCTGCAGAATGACCACCCCAAACCTGATGGCGCTGAGGACCTCTGGAACTCGGAGGCGGGACGATAGGAGGTGAAGGAAAGCCTCACGGTCTCAAGCAACGGCAGGAAGTAAGAGGCGACGTGATCTGAGCTGCATCGTACGGTGACTTTCATTTTGGTTTCTTGGTGGCACCGTGTATCACAAGACCATGAGGAAGCTAACCGAGGTTAACGCGTGGAGCTCTGTCGCGGAGCCCACGGAGAGGCACGGCTCGGTGGCTTTAACTCCTGGCTCAAAGAACTCCTCTCCAGGGCTAATACAAAAGCGTTACCATTTCACCGAGGTTTTAGGTCGGTCTGTGGCAGCTCTGATCTCCGGGTGGCTGGTCCTGCCCTCTAATTCAAGTTGTCCTGGTGTCAATCTGGAATGACTGGCTCGGTTTCCTGACGGCGCAAGTTTTGGAAGCGTCACTGAAGTCAATGACGTAGCTCTGCAGAGAAGGCAAACGCACCTTCCTGGTTGACTTGAGAGGACTTGGGCTGCTTCAGTCATCTGCAAATCTGGTTCAGGGAGGTTGCTTCACGTCAGCAGCGGCAGGGTGAGGCCAGGATCCGGCCCGCTCAGAAACCGGAGCATCCAAGGGGTACTGAAGCGGGGACGGTCTTTATTTGGTGGGTGCCCATTTTGAAGAGGGGGGTTGTTCTTTCAGCGCCGCTTTTGCCCATCGACAGGCTGTTGGCACGAGGCAGCTGCGCTGAAAGGCGGGCTGAGCTGCGCTGCACCGGAGGCTGCGGCACCTCAGGTCTGGGAGGTGACTTTATAGGACTCCGTGTGTCTCAAATGGCCGTAAACGTGTCATTATTTGTTTCACATGTACTAATTCAGCAGGTAGAAGTTCATTTAGAGCACTTTATTTGAAAAAGGGCAGTAACCATTCGACATTAAAACTCATTTTTAGACCCTGTGCGGTTTATGTGAGTTTAAACTTTGTCAGGGTAAATAAATTAAATGCTTAGATCTGATGGAGAAGAGACACATCATTAGCTTGAGCATCGCTTAAAAAAAAAAACCAACTAAATAAAAAATTCAGCCATAGGGTGCTTTATACAGCGGATCATTGATAGGGTAACTTCTGGGTAAGCTTCTTTGGGTTTTCCTGACAAACATGGATTTGTTTTCCTTTGGAAAGTAACAGAAACACCAACTACTTCCGCAACTGCCTATTTGGTGATTTAAACGCAATTTTACACTCTGATTGATTTGAAACAGTGATTTTAATTCCCATCGCTGAGGACAGATTATTATTTTTTTTAAGCTTTTTCTGAAATAATTTGCAAACGCTCCTTTGCCGTGCGTTTGCACGGCAAAACTAGAAGGATTCTAGACTAGAATCAATATTTGTGCCGCGGCAGAGAACGCGTTAAACAAGTGCTGAAGCTGCCGCACTTCCAGAACAGCCTTCTGGGGATATTTGCATGAATTAACTCCTAGAGTAAACCAGATTCTCGGCCACCACAAAGGAAGCTTGGTACTCGTGAGAGAATTTCTCCCCCTACTTTGCAGCGTGGCATCAGGGACAGCGAATGACAACCAGCGGAGGGGGACGCAGGAGCTCCCGTCCTCTCAGCCTCGCTTGGGACGGTGAGATGGAGACCACGGCAACACCTCGTCTGGGTCAGATCAAAGCTTCGCTCGCTCCTTTTCTCTCCAGCAACAGCCACCAGGACGTGCTTGAGGAAGAGCGCAGCGAGGAATAAAGGGAATTATTAATGGGATAGAAGGAGGAGACTGGTACAAGTGGAGCACAGTGGGCAAAGAGGAAGAGGAGAGGATCATTGGGTGGTGGTTCATGTCAAAACAGGCAGAAGGAGGAAACTGATCATTAGTGTTTCTTACGATCTGGAATTTGGTCAAATCTTACTAAACATTTCCATCAACAGCCTGAGCAGAAAAAGCCTGGGTGTGGTGGTGATGACATCTTGTGACGGTGCGATGCCGGGGAGACATCACCAACAGCAAGAAAGCATCAGGATGTCGTGCTGGAAAGGGACAATCTTTAGGCCAAGTAAGAGAAACGGCACCAAATCAATGGTCGAAAGAGCAAAGCTGCATTCCAAAGACTAACCCAGATGTTTTGGCTATGCTGGGAACCACAACCACGGCCTGACCCAGCAGAAGAAAAGAGCAGGACGGTGACGAGGCTTTGCTGTGACGCAGCCATGAGAAAGGTCTGGGCTGTAGGAAGCAAGCGGTGGAGAAGATCACACCTGAAACGCTTTGTGCTACTTGTTGGAAAATCAAAGAGGGACAGGAGCAGAAGCGAAAACCAGGGGGAGAGACGAAGCATCGAGGCTAAAGGAAAACACCGGTCCAAGAACCAACAAGCGGTGAAGGTTTCTCTTTGTCACAGGGGAGACCAGTTGCAAGAGGTCCCCAATGGGGTCAGCGGGGACTCAGGGCCACGCCGCCAGCCCCGGCTCCTCAGGAAAGCCTCTGGGCACCTGCCGAGGGCACCTGCGTCCCACGGGGGCGGGAAACGGCATTTTGGCTCCTCGCCGCAGCAAAAGGGAGGGACCCGCGGGAAGACACCTGCGGCGTGGAGTGAGCACCTCTGCACGTGCACGTCTGCCTGTGAGCCGCTGTGTGTGCACATATATGCATATGTGTGCGCACATATGTGTGCACATGTGCACGTGTGTGCATGCATGTGTGCGCGTGTATGTGCAAGGATGCATGTGTGTGTACGTGTGTGTGCACGTGTGCATGCACGTGTGCATGTGTGTGTTTGCGTATGTGTGCACGCATCTGCGAGCGCACGCGCGTGAGCAAAGAGCCGGGCCGGGGGCAGAAACGAGCGGCAGGCGAGCGGAGTTCAGCAGCAATGAGGCATCGGGTGGCAACCTCCACACCCAGCAAATGGCCGTAATAACAACTCTGCGCGGCGCCTCGGAGCTCTTGGCGAAGGGCGACGACCGCGGCCGAGCGCTCCCTCCCGCGAGGGGGACGTGGAAGGAGCCGGCCCGGGGTAGGATCCCGGCGTCTTCGTTCCTGTTGCTACACCGGTGGTTTTTATTTAGTGGCGTTTTCCTGCGGCGTCAGAAAACCGTCGGCCGCAGGGAGAGCTGGGTGACAGAAGGTGAGTAGGACCATGGCAGTGCATCTCCCCAGGATGCGAGTCAGCTTTAGTCTCCCAACGAAAATGAAGGGAGAGAGGGGAGAGGTGAAACACTCATCCGAACGAGCCCCGTCGCTAAAATGGATGCCAGAGCTTTCCCCGGCTCCTCTCTCGGCCCAGGGGGAGGTTTGGTTACACCTTCTCGGACATCCCCCTCGGCAGGGTCTGCGGGGAGTGAAGCTCCACCGACTGCCGCCGACGGACCTCGCGCTCGGCCCAGTCCTCCTCTGGCTCGGAGCCTTTGAAGATGGCAAGTCTCTCTGAGAAGGTTTTGGCTTGTGGGAAGAGGATGTAATTGTAGATGACGGAGGCGGCAGCCGCCCCGACCAGGGGGCCCACCCAGAAGACCTGGGGAAAAGGCAAAGGGAAGACCGGGATGAGCCATAACCAGCCCGAGTTCGGAGGAGGGAGGGGAAGCAGGATCTCTGAGGAGCATTGCAGGGGGCTTTTGGTCCTTCCCACTGTGGGCATCGGGAACAAAATAAAGCAGCCAGCTCTGCTTTGGCCATCACTGCTGACCTGAAATCCCATGGACTGCTGCTGTGCCTGAACACACCTAACCATCCTCTTCTGCCTCTGCTGAGAGCTGTGTGGTCTTCGTTAATGACAGGCCCAGCACAAGCACGGTTCATGATTTGAGGTGCTCTGGAGAAGCGTCTTCCTACCCATCTACACATTGCTACAGAAAGGAGGAAGCTACTGGCTTGTGTTGGGCACCTCTGAGCACATCCACCTGAACTGCCACAGCTCTGGCTCTGGGCTTTGCAGATGGAAATGCCCGGGAACATTCCCAAAGGAGCTTGTGGAAAACACGTGCTTAGATTCGACCGGAACCAGGCAAGGTCCTCAGGACCTGCAAGAAGAGCTCCACTCTCCATCGGTTTTGCTTCTCTCGCTCAGTCACGGTCAACAAACCACACACCCTTTCCCTGTCGCAACGCACCCTGCTTAGATAAGCCAATTAAGCACCCAGCAGCCCCACCTCTTTTTCCTAATCTCTCCATCTCTCCTCCTGCTGGGAGCTGGCGTGGAAATGCCAGGAACCTGGCTGGCTCGGGGAGTTTCGAGGAATATTGGTAGTTTGGGGGTGCTCATCCTCCCAAAAGAACACGCAGGCCTGACTTCTTACCCAGTGGTCACTGAAGTCTCCGACGATCACGGCAGGGGCGAAGGACCTGGCGGGATTCATGGAGCAGCCGGTGTAACGGATCTGCCGAGAAACACCACGCTTAGTGTTACCATTAAGCCCTTTTAGCACATTTCAGAAAATCCTGGTGTGTTATGAGTGTGATTCATCGCCCGAGCTGGCGTTTCGCCCTCCAGCACGCCCGCTCCGGGAAAAGGGACGCTGGCGGCTCCCAGCACCTGAGCCAACGTGGGTGAGTTGTCCGTATTTGTGCATCTTCTGTGTGAGCACATGTGTCCTGAGCGTGGTGCAACTCGGCTGCAGGCTGCGTGACGCGTCCTGCAGCGTGACGAGGACCGCAGGGACACGCTCCTGCCATGCCTAGTCCTGGAGCAAGCAGGAGAAGAACAGTCCCATAGAGACAAGGACTTGCAGAGCATTAAGGGTGCAGGATGAGGTGGAAATGTTGCTGGGTTAACGCTTGTGCTGAGGGGCTGGGAGTGTCGGGGGCTGCTGCCTCCGTCATCCGGGAGGGATTTCCCAAATCCATCCCAAATGCTTCCCAGTCTTATCATGGTTGAGTGCCTCCCTTGCTAAGGAACAGAACACTCCACTCCACTGATCCTTGGAGCTCCCAACGGGACTCAAGGAGCAGCAGAGCCCAGAAGGTTGAGCTTTTTTTATGCCCAATAAAAGCCAAGCTCAGGCTAAGGCTCTGTTATGTCTTTGGTGGGATTCTTCTCCTCTATCCCCTGGAAAGCCACGGGCACCACATGAGTTACAAATCCCACACCCACCTGGAGCAGGCAGCCAGGCAGGCGTTGTGCCCGAACACAAAGACCACCTAAAAAGAGCCGAGTTTGAGCCCACCGTACCCACCCCAAGGAGATGCCCCACGGCAACAGACAGGCCGATGGACAAGGCAGGAGAGCCCAGGTTGTCCTCCCGGCGTTCGTCGGTGGAAGCGAAGATGCACAGGACCAGTTGGAAGGTGAGGAAGAGCTCGACGGTCACCGCCTGCCCCGTCGTCGTCTCGTTGTGCAGCTGGAAGGGGAGGAAGAACGTGTCTCAGGGACAGAGGTTTGGGGACTGGATTGGAAATGTGGAGGGGGAAACTCAAATCAGGGGGAACCAAACAGACACAGGAAATAGATGAGATTTTCAGCACCAATAATAAAGGAAGGAAAAATTTCCCAGGTAAGAAGTGGGTTACCGGGTAATACTTGATGGAGCTGGCAGGAAACGTTTGATTGGCATTTCTTTGGGTATTTTTTTCCCACTTCTTTTCCCCCTAGGATTTGGTTTTTATTTTCCTCATACTTATAAGTGCAAAATGCCTTTTGGAAAAATTTGCAAAACGCCTTTTGGAAAAATTTACAAATTGCATTTTGAAAATATCAAAAATAAATGTTTCAAAATTAAAAAAAATATATATCTTCCCTCTTTCCACCCTTTTTTGAATGAAAGAACTTGTCAGATTTGATCCAAATCTGTGCCTGGTCACACCCCCTCTCCTCCGACTCTGCTTTCTGATTACTCCTTGGCGGTTTTTCATCCAGCTCTGGAAGGATCTGGCAGCGCCGCCAGACCTGCAGCTGGCAGCCCTGCTGCCCGTGGGCTCCTTTCGCTTTTGCTCCCCCCAGCCTGCCCTGGCCCAGCTCTGCCCTTCCCGTCCCTCTGTCCCTCGGACACCGCAAATCCTCCCAGATGCTGATCCCGAGGGTGCTTTGCTCGGTGATGCCACAAAGATGGCAATTCTCCTCCTGGCTGAGATCCAGAGCCAGATCTTACTTGCTCTCTTCCTCAATATTTCCATCCCCCATCCTTTTTTATTTTATTTTTTTTTTTATGGGAAATTTGTGCAGGAAGCCACAAGAAGAACAGCTCACGGGGAAGAAAAAAATATATCAAAATCCCTATTCCCTCTTTCCTGTGATTTAAGCTGTAACACATCAGAGCTGGGCATTTTGGAAGTCTTGCTTAAAACTCCTACTTGCTTTGTTGGGTTTCTTAAAGCTCAGCTATTATCAGCCTAAATAGCCTTGTTCAGATTAATCCACAATCCCTTTTTCATAACCCTCTTAATCTCTTTGGCAGCAAAGCTGGGCCTTGGCAGTGCCTCCCTGCTGCGAGAAAGGGCATTTCCTTTCGCTGCTTCCTAAAGCGCGCTGCCCGCCCCCTCCCTCCNGCAGGATCACCCGGGGCAGGCCCCACAGGAACAGATCCAGGGGGGTTGGAAAGGCTCCAGAGGAGGCTCACTGGGCAGCCTGGGCCAGGCTCCGGCACCCTCACACCGAAGAAGTTTCTCCTCCTGTGGAGGTGGAACCTCCTGGGTTCCAGCTTGTCCCCATTATTCCTTGTCCTATCCCACAGCAAAGAGCCTGGCCCCTTCCCCTTGCCCCCCACCCCCCAGAGATTTCTGGCCATGGATCAGATCCCCTCTCAGGCTTCTCTTCACCAGACCCAACAGCCCCAGGGCTCTCAGCCTTTCCTCCCAGGAGAGATGTTCCAGTCCCTTCCTCATCCTCACAGCCTCTCTTGGACTCTCTCCAGTAGCTCCCTGTCCCTCTTGAATTGGGGAGCCCTAAACTGGATCCAGGATTCCAGGTGTGGTCTCACCAGGGCAGAGCAGAGGAGGAGGAGAACCTCCCTAGATATGCTGGACACAGTTTTCTCTGTCTGGAGGGGAGTGGCGGGGCATGGAGAAGGGATAGGGAACCCTCCCATGACTTGTAAATTCCCCAACTCCCCCTTTTTATAATGTGCATCAGTGGGGAAGGGGATGTTAAGAGGCTGTGATGCCACTGAGGAATCCCTTCCGTAAGGTTCCCTGGTTTTCCTTTTCCCCTGCAAGTCTGAAAGTAGCCTGGGATCCTTGTGATGCTTCTGGCACGGTGTGGTGGCCCTGCCAGGGCACCCGTGCGTGTTGGGCAGTGGGATGACCCAGCTGGATCTGGTGTGGCCGTCCCTTCACAATGGGAAAGAACTTACCGGGCAGAGGTAGCTAATGAAAAGCTGGGATGTAGAACCAACTCTCCTCGCCCCGGTGCAACATCCCCAGGGCTGGGAATCTGGCCCAGCACCCTGTAAATAGGGGCCTGGGTACCGCGGAGGGGAGACAGGGCTGCCCATACTCACACCGAGCCTGGAAAGGAGGATGAGCCTGGGGCAAGAGGAAAGGAGAAGGGATACTTCTGGTCATGTCCTTCCCTGAACACCTGGTCTCCTCCAAACCCAGCTCCTCTACAATACTTCCTGAGATAAAACTGAGACGGTGGTGGCTTTGCCTCCTCAGGCAGGTCTCTATCTGGCCAGCTGGATCATACCTCTGGTTTTAGTTCTCAAAAGGCTCCTGAGAGGATCCTCGGTGCCGCAGGTTCAGGGTGCCGGGCTGCAGCTGACATCCCTCAGCCTTCCCAAAAGCCCTGCCCAATCCTGCTCCCTTCCAAGCCCATCCACGGGCTAAAGTCTTACCTTGTTGATGGCCAAGCCTTCCCGGGAGTCTGCTGGGGTGATCTCATGTAAGATGGCAGCCCCTACGACACCCCCCAGGAGCTGGGCCACCACGTAGAAGACTGCGCGGAGGAAGGAGACTTGGGAGCCGATGAGGCAAGCCACCGTCACCGCAGGGTTGATGTGGGCTCCGCTGATGTGCCCCAGGGCTTGGACCAGCGTGCCGATGGCCAAGCCGAAAGCCAGCGCGATTTGAAGGATGCTCGGGGGGGAAGCCGAGGGCCAGTTCAGAGCGGAGCCCAGGCCAAAGAGGATGAAGACCAAAGTTGCCAGAAATTCTGCAAAGACAGCCCGGGTGAAGGCTATGGATCGCAGTTCCCACATCATGGCGGCTGGAGGCGGCAAGGACTGACCCTGCTCACGTCTTCAGGCAAGTGCTACCGCGGTCGCTGCGTCCAGAGAGGATGGCAGCGGGACAACGTGTATATATAGGGATGCGGGGGCTGAAGGGATAGCCTGCTGGAGGAGATGGGATTGTGGTCCTAGGAAACCTGAGGCTTTTTCTCATTTGTGTTCCGGCTGAGGGAGCATCAGACCCAGCCCCCTCTATTAAAGCTGGGGAATGCGGCGTTTGCCACCCTCGGGAGGTCATAAATCGGCCTCCAGCAATGCCATGAAACACTGTCCCTTTTCTCCTGCGCTCTCCTTCTAGGGGATCTATCCCCAGGGCTGCCTGTTGCTCCTCTCTCCTCCAAGCTCTGCCACCTGCCACACAGAGAAGGGAGAAAGCAAGGAGGGGTCTGCAGAGCTACAGACGGAGCTGAGGTCAGGATGCGTTGAAAAGCAGGACGCGGGCTGTGATTAAATAACCCGGCAAAACTGGATGCAGGCAGAGTGTCTGAGAGTCATAGCACCCCAGGTAACTTTCGATAACTCAGTTCCTCAGAGTACCAAAATTTTACAGCCTGGGCACAGATTCTCTACCCAGGAGAAAATGGGAACTAGCCCCAAGAAATGACTGTCAAGAGAGAAAAGCTAGTGTGGAAAAAAAGACACGTGCAGCTGGAGCACCAGCTGTGCTCTAACTACGGGGATTTTGGCCAACTCAGCACTTCAGAAATTTCTTTTTACATCTTGGTGTTAATCCCCAAAAGAGGAATTATTTCTTCTTCTCTAGCCCACAGTTCTTCACGCTAAATAAGCCTCTAATTGCCCAGCAAGTCGATGTCCCTTTCTCTTCCACTGCTTAGGGCACATTTGCCCATTGTCGGGTGCCGTCTGGAANCCGTGTTCAAGCTTACACCCATTGTCCTGTCATTGGGCATCACTGAGAAGAGCCTGGCTCCATCCTCGTGACATTCGCCCTTAACATATTTATAAACATTAATGAGGTCTCCCCTCAATCTCCTCTTCTCCAAGCTAAAGAGACCCAGCTCCCTCAGCCTTTCCTCAGAAGGGAGGTGCTCCACTCAGACAAATGACTGTCAGGAGAGAAATTCTAGTGTGGAAAAAAAGACACGTGCAGCTGGAGCACCAGCTGTGCTCTAACTACGGGGATTTTGGCCAACTCAGCACTTCAGAAATTTCTTTTTACATCTTGGTGTTAATCCCCAAAAGAGGAATTATTTCTTCTTCTCTAGCCCACAGTTCTTCACGCTAAATAAGCCTCTAATTGCCCAGCAAGTCGATGTCCCTTTCTCTTCCACTGCTTAGGGCACATTTGCCCATTGTCGGGTGCCGTCTGGAAAGCCTTTTGCTCCCTATGTCACTGGGGTTGGTGGGTTCGCTGGAAAGGTGGCACTTGCTTCTTTCTTTCCCCTCAGCAGCCTCCGTAGCTATTTCAAAGCACGGCGAGCTGGAAGGAGAACTCTCCCAGGGTAGAGCTGGAGTTGAAAGGACCATTTTGTCTTAGAGGGACGCAGAGCACCAGAGCTGAGAGCCCATTGTTTGGTTCTGACAAAGGCCGACGCTGTGTGATGAGCCAAGTATTGTTCCTTTCCAGAAGAACAGCGGAAGTGCCACTGAACTGATGTGAAAGGTCGATGCAAAATATTCCATCTTGCTCAAGTGATATCATAGAATGTCTCAAGTTGGAAGGGGTCCATGGGGATGTGTGAAGGCCTCTGCTTTCCTCCACAAAAGGTGGGTAACAAAACTGTCAGTAGGACTAGATGGTTATTGTAGGTCCCTTCCAACCAAACTCTTCTCCTTCTGTTCTATTCTCGTTCTCCTTTTAAAAGAGATGCTAATGGGGATATTGCTCTTAACGAGGGGAAGACTGTGAGGAGAACAAGTCCAGTCCATGAGAGAGTCTGAAGGAGGTGGGATTGCGGACCTTCCAGAGGAATCCTTCTCTTGGGCTTCCTCGAGGACTTTGGCCCATCACGGCATCGCTCCAGCCTCCCGTTATTCCAGCAACGAAGCCAATCTCATAAAACAGGTCATGAGGCTAAACATGTTTGGGGTGCTGGTGAGCCACAGAAAGATGGTCACCTCCAGTCTGTAGGCTCTTGCTCCTGTCTGCCTGGTACAGGCTTGAGAGCTCAGCATCGCTCAAGAGCTAGTTCTTCCAGGGACTGGTTACAAGTGCAGGATGTCATTATCGCGCAGGGAATGACAGAACAAATATGGGCAATTAACTGGAGCTGATACCCTATTTGATTAATAGTTATTCATGGTGAGCGAGTTGTGGTGTATCAGTGCTTAATGAGGACTAATTAAAAGGAAAGAGAAGTAAGCAGGATTAGCTCTAAGCAGCTTAAAAGTCTAACGCAGCCTCACGGTCCTCGTTTTTATCCGGCGACGGAAACGTTCTCTGCAGCTCTTCTTCGCGCTGCGCGTTGGGATGTTTGTGCTGTGGCCGGCGGGTTTCTGCCCCGTACCATGATGAAAGGACGGGTGTCACCCCGTGAGTGGCTGTGTTGAGAGGGAGCTCTGCTGGAGCTCTGGACACGAGCCAGCAATGTGCACTACAAGGCCAGTTGCACCCTGGGCTGCATCAAAAGCAGCGTGGCCAACAGATTGAGAGAGGTGATTCTGCCCCTCCGTTCTGCTCTGGTGAGACCCCACCTGAGGCTCTGCATCCAGTTCTGGAGGCCCCAACACAAGAAGGACATGGAACTGATGGAGCAGGTCCAGAGGAGGCCACCAAAATGATCAGAGGGCTGGAGCACCTCTCCTATGAAGAGAAGCTGAGGGAGTTGGGGCTGTTCAGTCTGGAGAAGAGAAGGCTCCAAGGAGACCTGATAGCAGCCTTTCGGTACCTAAAGGGGGTCTACAGAAAAGCTGGGTTTCCAAGGACATGTAGCAACAGGATGAGAGGTCATGGTTTTAAACTAGAGCAGGGTAGATTTAGATTGGACATTAGGAAGAAGTAGTTTCCTATGAGAGTGGTGGAACATGGGAACAGGCTGCCCAGCGAGCTGGTGGAGGCCCCATCCCTGGAGATGTTCAAGGCCAGGCTCGATGGGGCTCTGAGCAACCCGCTCGAGTTGAGAATGTCCCTGCTCACTTTAGGGAGGTTGGACTAGGTGACCTTTAGAGGTCACTCCCAACCCAAGGCATTCTATGATTCTATCGTGGTCCTCACTGCAAGTCAGAGCAAACGATGGCTGTGAGATGCTGCTTTCCAGCAAGAAGAATAAAGCATCCCAGCTTCCATCCAGGGACCTCCAGCATGTGGTGGCTGTGATCCTTGAGGTTTTACAGAGAGGGTCCACGGCACGAAGCCAGACGCTGCTGTTGCCAGCACCAGGCGGTGAGTCGGGGGCACGGCCAAGGTTTCCTGCCCAGAGCCATAGCCTCGTGTCCTGCCATAGATCTTGCAAACGGAGAAACGGGAGACCAAACAAGCTGAAGAGCTCGGTATTGGGTTGCTCTGTTTGTGTCTAGGAGGAGTTCTTAAAGCCGCTGGCGTGGATAACGATGCGGCTTTACAGCTTCCCCCAAGTGCGCCGCGGCTCTGGGGGCAGCGAAGAGCACTGCAGTCCTGTAGCGAAGCCAACTGAGCTGGGAAAGTGCCTTATTTTACCTTTTAATCCACAGCCCTCGGAGTGTAACGGCTTTATCAGCCCTCCCCCGGGATCAAACCCTAACGCTCACCAGGAGTACGTTGGCGTCTGCGGAGGGTTGATACACGTGCTTCCTCCCGACGGCAGAAAATGGCCCTGGTAACGCATTTCTGAAGAACATTTTGCAAGCGAGAGAACCGTGCTTGCACAACGACTTGCTGCTCGAGAAACTTAGATGGCTCAGATATCTTTGCTTCCCTGGCTTTCAGGAAAGTATAAACATCTTTAAGGTATCTCCATTCCATCTAAAATACCTCCAAGCCACAGAGAATAAAAGATTTATTGCATAAACAACAGTGAGTTTTCCTGCTTGGATCTGACCCGTCGCAGGAGGCGCACGTGCTGCCCAGACTTCACTGGAAGCGCCGTTTTTTCTGCTCTTTGCCGAGAGGAGAGGGGCTGCAGACAACTGCCCCTCCTCTCCGAGAGCTGAACGGACAACTCGCACCTATGCTTCACGTGTCGGCAAAGGCTCTTCGTGTTAGATGTTGGAGAATCCACAGCAGAACTAAGTCTTGACAGAAGGCTCCAAAGAAACCTGGCTATTATTGGGCAGCTGGTCATTGAAACACACATTTTCTTTCTGAGAAGGGAGGCGTAAAGCCGAAAATGCTCCCTCTAAGAGTTCTCAAGATGAAGCCTTTGAAAGAAGCCAAAGGGATAAGAAGAAAACAATCTTAATTCTAGTATTGTGACTGATCTTGTTTCTCAGTTGAGGCTCCCTGCCTGCTGCCTGGAGAAATTCATAGATTCACAGAACGGTTAAGGTTGGAAGGGACCCTGAAGATCATCTGGTTCCAACCCCCCTGCCACAGGCAGGGCCACCCCCCCCCAGAGCAGGTTGCTCAAGGCCCCATCCAGCCTGCCCTTCAACACTTCCAGGGAGGGGGCACCCACAACTTCCCCGGGCAACCTGTGCCAGGCTCTCACCACCCTCACTGTGAAGAATTTCTTTCTGATGCCCAGTCTAAACCTCCCCTCTTCCAGCTTGAAACCATCCCCCCTTGTTCAATCTCCACAGGCCCTTGCAAACAGCCCCTCCCCAGCTTTCCTGGAGCCCCTTCAGATCCACTACAAGGTCTCCTCGAAACCTCCTCTTCTTCAGGCTGAACAGCCCCAACTCCCTCAGCCTGTCCTCATGGCAGAGCTGCTCCAGTTCTCCCATCATCCTTGCGGCCTCCTCGGGACCCGTTCCAACGGTTCAATGTCTTTCTTGTGTCGGGGGATCCAGAATTGTACCCAGGGCTCCAGGTGGGGCCTCACCAGAGCAGAAGAGAGGGGGAGAATCACCTCCCTTGACCTACTGCTCACACTTCTTTGGATGCAGCCCAGGATGGATTTGCCTCCTGGGCTGCAAGTGAACGTTGCCGGTTCATGGTCAATTTTTCATTGCCAGACACCCCCAAGTCCTTCTCCTCCAGGACTCTTTCAATCCCTTCCCCACCCAGCCTGTAGTTGTGCTTGGCATTGCCCTGACCCAGCTGCAGGACCTTGCACTTGGTTTTGTTGAACTTCCTGAGGCTGGCACTGGCCCACCTCTCCAACCTGTCCAGGTCCCTCTGGATGGATCCCTTCCCTCCAGCGCGTCCCTCACACCACACAGCTTGATGTCATTGGCAAACTTTCTGAGAGTGCACCCAGTTCCACTGTCCACGTCACCAACAAAGATGTTCAACAGCCCTGGTCCCAGGACTGACCCCTGAGGGACGCCACTGGTCACTGCTCTCCATTTGGACTTTGAGTCGTTGACCACAACTCTTTGAGTGCGACCATCCAGCCAATTCCTTATCCAGCCAGTGGTGTGTCCATCAGGTCCATGTTTTTCCAGCTTGGTGACCAGGTTGTCACGTGGGACAGAGTCGAAGACTACGCAAGTCCAGGTAGATGACATCGGTTGCTCTTCCCTTGTCCACTTGTGCTGTAACTCCATCATAAAAGGTCACCAAATTCATTAGGCATGATTTTCCTCTGATGAAGCCACGTTGGTTACCAATGACCTCTTCATTTCCCATGTGCCCTAGCAGGGCCTTTAGGAGCATCTGCTCCATGATCTTACCAGGCACAGAGGTGAGACTGACTGGCCTGGAGTTTTCAGGGTCTTCCTTGTTTCCCTTTTCGAAGATGGGGGTGATGTTTCCCCTTTTCCAGTCAGCGGGACCTTCACCGGACTGCTGTGATCTTTCGAATATGATGGCTGGTGGCTCGGCAACTTCATCCCCCAGTTCTCTAAGGACCTGTGGGTGGATTTCATCAGGCCCGATGGTCTGGTGCACGTTTAGGTTCTTCCGATGGTCTCGAACCTGATCTTCGCTGAAAGTGGGTGGATCATCCTTCTCCCAGTCTCTAAATGGACGTGCCGGTGCATTTGGCCCCATCCACGGGCCCAGCAGAGCGTGGGGAATGGCAGATGTGGGCTGCCAGGACACTTGGTGCAGCAGAGCAGGTGAGGATGAGGGTACTGGACACTTTTGCATTGGGATCGACAGGGGCAGAAGCACCTCAGGTAGCTTTTCATCTGAGCACCTGCAGCATTAGTTTGGCTCCAGGGACCTTTCCACCCGGAACGTCCTGACCCTCGTGGGCGATACCCAGACAGGTAGGTCTGTGAGTGTGGGTCCCCCTGGCAGGGAAAGGTCCAAACCCAGGTCCCTCACCTCCCTCTAAGCTGAGTTTGTTCACCACTAGGCTCTGGCTGCCCCGAGACGCCGGCTCATAGTGAGCTGTGGAGCATCGAGGGAGTGGATTAAGGCCCCTTTTAGCTGTTTTGGGGTGGGATGCAGCAAACCAAGACGTGTTTTCAATTGCTCTTCATTAATGTACCAGGAAATTCTCACCTCTCTCCCTCTCGTGGCTGGAGAACAGGCAGCGAGGAGGATCGTGTCTGTGCTCTCCAAAGCGAGGTGACGGTCAGGAAAAATTATATTCTCCTGTTGTCATATTACATCAAAAGGACAGTCACCTAGAGTAGCAAAATTAGAAAAAAAAACCACAAACAACACCTTTTCCGGCATTTCAGGCCAAATCCTAAATCCCTGTTCAAGCAAAACTTCTGCTGGCTCTTGCAATGTTTATTGTTCTTGTTTAGTCGAAGCAGAAGGATTAATGCAGCCCCGATTTCCTTCACTGACTTCAATGAATTGAGCTTGAGTGTGAGCCAGCAACTGGGCCTGGTGTTCGGAGAGGGCTTCAGTCTATTTTTTTATCCCATCTCAAGGACTTGCAAGTTCAGTCCTGAATGTTTGCCCAGGATCTTAGTCAAGGTAGACAGCGAGAGTCTGGTGTTGGTGGGGCTGGGCTCTGCATCACGTCAGGATTGGTATACGGTTCTGGTGGCCCTACAAAACCCTGACATCCGTGAAGATCATGAAGCCTTCCACCCCAGCACGATCTGATCTCTGTGCAGCACCAAGGGAGGGATTTCGTGCTTGCTTCCCGCAAAAATAAAATTTCTCTTTCATTAACAAAATGCTACTGAGACCCAGACTGTCCAGGACCGGGGAGAAACTGTGGTTTCTGCCTCTGCAGAGAGACTTAGTAGCCAAGATATGGTTGCTCCCAGACCTCTGCGACATCAAAAGACAGGGCTGAGTTCGGTGATGACCTCCTTTTAGCCATGCCTCAAGGGATGAGGAGAGGAAAGGAAAGCGTCCTCCCCTTGTTTGAGCGCTGGAGTTCAAGGGCCAGGGCCTGGCAGATTTTCCATAAACATTTATAGGAAAAGAATGAATGTTTTTTCTCCCAAATCCATGAAACAATAGCCAGCGGATTTTGGAGTGAGGTGGACCCGGTGGCCTTACCAGGTCTTGTAAGCTCTTTGCTACTTACCCAGGCACGAATATTACGTTAGTTAAGATCAGTCAAATGGCAACATCCTCCTCAGGTGACAGAACCGAGCAGGAGACCTCAGCTTCACCCTCTGCCGCACACCCAGCGTTATGTTCACAAAACAAATCACATCTGATGAGTCACATTCCCAGTGGGTGTAAACTGGGGACGTGGCTTCGACATCAGTGCGGTGACACTGACGGAGGGCATCCACTGATGGGAATTTTCACTGTTTTCCTCATTTTTCTGTAACTCAGAAGTAATTGAGCTGGAGTCCACGAAGGAAAAGTGAACAAGCTCAATCCAGATGTCTTTTTCTAGGTAATTCTCCTGAATTTAATGACAATAATAATAAAAAAGCCAAGTTAGATACTGCCAGGGATCAGTCCTGCTGGTGGCTCTAGAAACAATGTTCCCTGTCCCCTCCTGTCCTGTCTTCTACAGCCCTGATGCTCCTCACCGTCGGGGATGGCAGAGCTGAGGTTGTTGCAATCCCTGCGTTATCTCACCATCGGCTCTGCGGGTACCCGTTTCTGTATCGGCTGCTCACCTGGGCGGCAGGACTTTTTTGGCCGCTATCTCCCGATCTTTGCTGGAAGGGAAGTGGGAGTGCGTCTGGCAGCTTTACCTTTGAGAAGAGGCTGTTATCTCAGCATCGCTCCCGGGGAGCTGCAGGTGCTGTCGCGAGGAGGTGCGTGAACGGCGCACGGATGGAAGCAGATTTTTTTTTTTTGCAAAAATCCTTCCAACAACCATCTAGGATTGATGGAGGAAGAAAACGGTGCTTGGCTTCTGAAACCTTTGGAGACCAAGGTCAGTGCCATGGTCCTCGTTGTACAACCAGATAAGGGGAGCAGTGCAAGAAACTTTGTGGTCTGCAGGGGATAGAAAAGGATGGGTTTCAGGGTGCAGTGCAGCAATCACAGAGAGAAAGCCGGCTGACATGTCAGGTTACATTAAATCTGCCCCAGCCATTAAACTCAACAGTCATTTTAAAATCAGTTGTCGAGTAAGAAGCTACTTCTGCCTCTGCTTTGGAGGCATGGAGCTGGGGTCTGGGTCTGGAGCCAGGCTCTGACAGCCCCAGGAAGCTGGTGGTTGCAGCTGCTCTGTGGTGTCTTCAACTCAGAGTCTCAGCACGACCCTAAAAATGTGAAGCTCAGCACGTGCAACCCCATCAGAGCCCAGAGCCGTCGTGTGGCCATCAAGTGGTGCTGCCTGTCCCATAACTCTCAGACTTACTGAACACTCCCAGCCACAGCGGGCTTGTCCTCCATCCTGGAGCTTCCAATGCTTGGTGCCCAAAAGCCCGTGGGGTTTGTGCAGAACCAGTTGAATGATTAATAAAAGGTTGAGTTCCCACCCCAGATGGGGTTCAGGGATGAAGCAGGGCAGCGGGTGAACGCAGTGGTTGGCCCAAAGCTGTGAGAACAAGAATGATTTTGTGAGAGAATGACTTTGCCCACGGGCCAATGGCATCTACCTTCTGACTAAAATTAGCCATAGAGGGGCTTGGACACTGGCTTGGAAACCATCACTCTGTTCTTGGACAGCATCAGGACCTCGGTGTGAGTTCCCAGAAGGTCCTCTCCACCAAGCTGCTAGCTGAGACCTACTTTGGTGACAATCATTTTCACGTCAAACAAAACCTTCATGCTTTTCACGCTTTCCATGTTGCCTCAGGAAGTTCCACCCTTGCCAGATGGAGATTTATGTTGAAGCTGGGAAGGCGGGAAAAGCAGGGAAAGGAGCAGAACTGTTCAATAGATTGGATACTACCCATGAAAAAGCCCTCAAAAGCCTCCAGAGGTGGCCATTAGCCCTTTCCACTGCGCTGGATCCTCCAGCGGCCTCCTTTGGTCCATGCGCCCAACGTACCCTGGCAGAGGGCGAGAACAGGCTCCAAAACTTCTCCTAAAACTTGTACTTCTCCATCAGGCATACAGAAGATACAAACTATTGCTCACAAACTTTAAATGGAAGGTGCCGTTTTTCTCCCCTCCTCCTGTCCTTTTTTAACCGCCTGCCTGTCCGTCACCTTTCATCCTCTTTTCCCCCACGTGCCTCTTTCTCTCTCTGCTTTACGGAGATACCAACCTCCGTGCCAAGGCTGCAACACTAAGGGAACCACAAGGCTCGTTTCAGAAAGCCTCTGGCTCCTTTCCACTCCTCACAACGAAGGTTCCACGTGGGATATTTTTGTTGGTGTTTAGTTACTTGATTCCTGAGTGGGTTTTTCGGGCGCGGCGCCGGGATTGGGTCGTCGGCAGCATGATTTGCCATCCTGCTTTGGCAGAAAGACTTTTTGAGGAGTTTTTTTCTGTTTTTATATCTGGGCTGTTGCATTGATTTCCTTCTGCGGTTATGCCTTTGTTGATGGGATCGGGCCCTGAGGCGTCAGCGCAATTCGCTTCACTTCACTATATTGTGGAAAGTGGCGAAAAGCACTGGCAGCTCTTCCAAGACCTTGCCAGCAAAGTCCAGCATGAGGAAGGCATTGCTCTCTCCTGGGTGCGGACTGAGCTGCCTGGAGAGCTCTGCATTTCCTTTTGCTGCTCCGGTGGAGCTCATCAATTTGCCGCAGCGTGAATCCAAGAGGGACCCGGTCTCACTGGGGTAGGGAAGAGGGAAGGGCACATTGCCATACCCCAGAAACTCTGAAAATCCTGCTCAAGAGAGCACAAACCAAGACTGCAAATCTTCTACCTTAGGTGACTGTGGAGCGTAGGAGCCCAGATCTTGGACAAGGACAGCCTGGTGAAGGACTCTACAGACCCAGATAGCACACAGCAGGTCACCCACGGGACAGCAGTAGGAGAATCATCTGCAGACAAAAAAGGAAGCTTGAGAAAATGAAGTTACTTCAGCAAGGCAGGCCTTAATCTCCTGATCCAGCAAGGTGATGTGTGCAGGGATGTTACGGGAAAGATGTGTTTTAAGGAGGAAAGAGAGGAAGGAAGCGGCTTGCTGGGAACTCTGGAGCTATGTGAAGGAGGAAATGCAGAGCTGTTCGTTCGCTCAGGGACATCATTAGGCTGGATGGGAATTCCCTCACTTCTATCTCTGAGCTTCCAGGGTAAAGACAGAGGCTCCTCACAGGACAGCACCAACAAACCTGGATTTTAGGCCAGTTGCAGTGCTGGAAAATTGGGCTCTGAGGGCAGCAAAGTTCTTTCCTCCATCTCTTCCCCGGGGCTGGTTGCCTGGGTCCCGAGTGCCAGGTGGCTGCAGCACCACAAGGCCATGGGGCACTCCTTGGAGGGGCTCATAAGAATTTAAAATAAACCCCGCTGTGCTCATCCCCGGGTTGTGTTATATAAAGTTCCTTCATAACAGTTTAAAGAAGAAGCTGCAGAGTGGCATGACGGTGTCACCCCGAGCGGCACCCAAACCTGTTCTGTTCCCCCGCTCCCAGGGAGGCACGCTCGCATGCTTGGGCAATTCCTTTCCTTTAACACCATCAAATGCACACGATGGTGGCAAGGACGTGTTCTTCTGGCGTCGGTGAGGGAAATGTGCACCCGGGCAGCTGAACAATCTATTCCCGGGGAGTGCCTCGTCTTTCCGCTTATCTATTAGTTTGCTCAGCGCGCGCGTGTGCTGTTGTTACCCTCTGACGCCGTTTGTGGCCATGGCGGATTTTGCTTCCGTTTATTTTTTTAATGTCCCTGCTGGGCCCTGTTCCCTGGCGCTCACCAAAACCACACAGCGCAGCTCTGGAGGCACTTTAAAAAAAAAAAATAGGGCAAAGTTTCTCAAAGCCCCCAAATCCCAGCCCTGCCTTAGCTTCACGACACGGGCGACCACCCAGAAGAAACCAAGACACTTACTCGGGTAATGGTCCCCAACTAACTTGCAGCCACTGCCAACCAGTGGGGCTTGAGCTCTCTCATTAAAACCCTTCTGAGGGCTCGGCTTCATTTTCCCCGGCAGCTGGGGGGCCTGTGTTAGGTGTGACAGGTGCTCAGCTGGCCACAGTTTGCAGGATTTTCTTCCGGGCAATGAAAAACTGAGGGTATAAAGGGGGTGATGGAGGGCCAGGTGGGGTTGTTTTTTTTTTGAAGCTTGGGCACCAGTGTTGCCTAACAAGGCCTGAGCCAGAGACTGAGCCTGATCTCCAGTGAGGAGAACATCCCACCCCAAATAGTTCTGGCTTATCCAGCTCCCTGCATTGCACATTAAGGGGAAGTTACTTCTGCTTTCCCAGACTAGCTTGGGAAAGAAGGAGGGTGATGTCAGCTGAGGAATCTGCACAAGAGCAAGAAGGTAGGAGGTGGCCAGGAAGGGAGATCCCGGCTCTTGGGAGCAAGTTTCCACCTCTCGTGGCAGTGAAGTTCTGGGGTGGCTCACTTGGGGCTGGCAGGAGCTGGGGAGCTCTGTGTCTACCCTGTGCCTGGGATGTGGGCAGGATGGAGGGTGAGGGTTGGGCTTTGCTCTGGAAGAATAAGGGCGTTTTTATTTCTTTTATCCTTTGAAACCCCTCTTCACGAGTGCCCTGATCTTCACAGCTCATGTGTTAATCTCCCATCTAGGGACTAAGCCTGGTGGCAGCATTTGACATTAATAATCCATAGATAATTCAGCAGCCTGAAAGCTGAGGATAAATTCCTAGGGTTTAATGTTTTGGGGTTTTTAAGTCCATGGCAGATCACTCAGTGCCAGTTGGGGGCTTTTCCCTCTCGGGCATGGGGGAGAATGCATTTACAGAGGGCTCCTGGGTGTGCCATCCTGGCTGGTGATGCAGCAGATCCCTTAATTATCTCATCAGGTTTTCTTTACCTTATTTCTGATGGGATTGAGTGTTCAGCAAAATTGCTTTAATCCCTGTGAAATCCCTTGTGGATTTGGCAGGGTGCGGTCTTGACAGAGACTTTTTATTATTATTTTTTTTTCCTGAATATGTGTACATGTGTGCAGAGGAACGGCTGCCTCACGTGGCCTGATGCTGAGCGGGACCAGCAGTTGGTCAGGGAGCTGGATGGAGGGTGTTGAAAGGTTGCTCTGTGTGAGTCTCCTGTGTGGATTTACCCACCTGCTGCATCTGTGAGATTGGGAAAAGAGAAGATCTACAGACAATTACCTTCTTAGTAGACACATTCAAGACCTTCCAGCTCCAATAGAAAAGCAGGCTTGGCACAGCTTTTTTTGGTGGAGGAGGATGGCCCCTGCGAGGGCTGAAAGGCTCTGCTTTTCATTGCTATCAGCTGGGCAGAGTCATCCTTGTCTTCTCCACAGCAGAGACGAGACTCATTTCAAGCCTTTCAGCCTGTGGCTCTACCACCTAATTTTCCTGGCTGGGGAAAGACACGACGGTTTCTCAGAGCTCCCTGAAAATATAGCCTGTTGGTGCTGGATTTGGTATCAGTGGGTTGGACCTACTCTAGGTTCCTGCACTGTCAGGGGAGTTGGACTAGACGATCTTTTGAGGTCCCTTCCAACCCCTAACATTCTGTGAGTCTGTCTGATTCTGTGTTGAGAATGGGTCTTCTTGACGACAGGGTGGGGAAGGGCTTTGGTTTCTCTTCCCTGCCGCTTTTGATTTAGAGGGAGGCTGCTGTGGCAGGCAATGCCACCTGCTTTTCTTTGCCGAAGGTTTTTCTTCTTCCAGACCCAGTATTTTAGCATCTTCAGCCTGAGATGGAGCATGTGGGATCCTGCATTATCCCACCAAGGAATCCGGCCTGGCCAGGGCCTGCAGCTGGGATGAGTCCCTCTGGAATTCGTTAAGAAGATGAGAGTCTCCTTTCTCACCACAAGGTCACGCATCATCTGGAGTTTCTGTTCCCAGGCTCTTAACCCCTTGGCTCACCCCGTACTTGAAGGGGGTTAAAGCAAGCAGGGTTTCCTTGTCCTCAGCCAGAGCAGTGAGAACATCACCTGCTGGGTTGAGTTTCTCTCCCTCACCCAGGACCTGCCCAGTTTTACGCCTCCACTCAACCTGGAGGAGAATGAAAGCCCTTGAGGAACTTGTGGTTAACTGGCACTTAATTGATTCTGAATAATCCTGACAAGTTTTTGCAGTCCTTATGGTAATTGCCTCTCTTTCCAACTGAATAGCTAGGGCTCGGTCGGTGTGGATGCCAGCTGTACATTGCTTGGCCGCATTCTTTCATTTCCAGCTCATGTTTCCCTTTTAACCCTCACCTTGCCTCTGTCTTCACAGCAGCTGCGAACGGCGATGGTTTTTTTCAGCCTCCTTTCCTTGCAGCCTTCTCTTCTCTTTCCTTCACCTTCTCTAGGGCTGTGTTTAGGGAGCCTAAAATGTGGCAAGGCCTTTTTTCTTTTCTTTTTTTTCCCCCAGCAGAGTAAACAGATAAGCTAATTTATTTTCTTGTGCCTGTATTATAGGCTTGGCAAACTAATTTAAGGTGTTCTCCACGCTCGTGGTGTTGCAAGCAATAAGTCACTTGAAGGGGCTGAGGAAGGACCAGAGAGAGATGTAGAGGGCTGGGATGTAGGGACACAGCTCCTAGCCTGACTGTAGTCCCAGAACTTCTTGAAATTGTGGTTGCTTTTTGTGGGAACACGGTGCAAGGCTGCTCTGCTGACAGCTGTCATTCATCACCAGCTTGTCTCTCAGTGTGTTTATGCAGAGGGTGTGCTCTGTTTGCATTGTTTGTCTCTTCCTCTCTCCTGGACAACATTTTTTGCCCATGTGAATCACAGAATGCCAGGTTGGAGGGGACCTCAAGGATCATCTGGTCCAATCTTTTAAGTAAAAAGAAATAAAATTAAAAAATTAAGTGAGATGCTCCAGCACCCTGTCAAGTCTTAAAATTGCCCAGTGTAGAAGAGTCCATTTTCTCCCCTTCTCCTGCTGCATGTGGAGCAAGAGGAGATGTCTCCATGTCCCTGTGCCCTTCAGATTGTAATTCCCCCTCTCTACCCCTCAGACCTTGTCATGGGGGGCAAAATCTCATTCACTTTGTGCCCCTTCCCTTGAACATGCTCTGGGCTGGGAGCTGGACTCACCATTTAGCCCCTTCCTTCATGGACTTGAATTAACAATATTGCCTCGGCGGTGGGGGCTGCGTGGTGCTCATGGTCTGCTGGTTACTCTGGGTCACCTCCAGGCCCTCCTTGTGCCCCCCAGGTGGGGCTGCATCGGTCCAGAGAGGACAAGGCATGTCAGGGAAATGAGCCTTAGCTGCTCTGTGCCCCTGTACAAAGCCTGAAAAGGGTCAGGAAGGGAGCCAGGGCTGTGTGTGATTCCTCCCTCCTGCTCTCACCTCACAGAGCTTGGCTCAAGCCTCCTCCTCTGCCTCAGCAGAGCCCCCGGGCAGCCCGTGGTGCTGTGCCTGGCTGCAGCAGGGCTTCTGGAAGCAGCTGCTCCCTGGGCCATGGATGGCAGAGACGCAGCTGCAGCAAATCACAGAATTCTTGAGGCTGGAATAGACCTCTGAGATCATCAAGCCCAGCCTATGACCTAACACCCCAACATCAACTAGACCACAGCACTAAGTGNCTGCCGAGTACAGAGGGAGAATCCATCCCTCTTCCTGATCCAGGCCAAGATGCCCTTGGCCGCCTGGGCCCCACCAGCGCTGCCGGGGGTTATTGCGACCAAAGTGGCAATAACAAGACCAAGGTCCTTGACACTTGGCCTTGTTAATCCTCACACCGTTGGTCTCAGCCCATCGACCCAGCCTGTCCAGGTTCTCTGCTCCTTCACCTCTCCCGGGCCCGGTCCTTCACCTCTCCCTGCCGCCATTCCAGCCCGGAGCTCAGCAGCTCCGGGGCGGCTTCTTCCCNCTGGGGGGCAGCCCCCCTGCGATGGGGGGGGTTCGGCAGAGGAAGGGGATGGAGGGCTCCTATTGACGGGTGGGGGGGCTGCTTTTCCCGGTGCTGGAGGTGCGTCTCGACCCTGCCGTTGGACCTGTGGCCGTCTCCTGCACCCATCCTGGAGGTCTGGGAGCTCGGCGGGGTGCTCGGTGCTTTCCCATCCGTGCCCCCAACAGTCAGCCCTTGCACCTGCCCTCAGCGCCTTCGTCTTGCTCCAGGGAGCTCTGGATTTTTGGGGATTTTTCCAACGCTCTGAGAGCAGGGAGGGGGGGTGTTTATGCATCCTCTGCCAGCACGGTGCACCATCGCCATGACAACGATGCTGGAGGCTGCCTGGATGCAGGCAGCACCGTTCCTCTTGCATCTCCTTGGGTATCTCTGGTGGTTTTGCGTATTGGCCACCTTACACCCAAGGGCTGTGTAAGGAAGGACAGAGTGAGGACAGTCCCAGCGAGCTGGCGGAGGAGGCGACACAGTTATCCCCATGCAGCTGGATCTGCTCATCGTGCGCATCCCAGCCTGGTACCCTGGAAAGGCTGTTACACTTATCATTTTAGACCTCCTTACAGGGACAGAGCTCATTAGTCTGCCTCTTTGGACTTTTTGTGGTTCCAGCCCCACAACCCTGGGATCCGTGGGGATGTACCCCTGACGCTGAGCTGGGACCCCCTTTGGCAGCAAGGGCAGGACACCAGGCTTGTAACTTATCCCAGGATGACAAAGATCTAGAAGGTTAAATGGATAATGTTCCCAAGGAGAAGCAAGTTCTCAGGTGGCCAGAGGCTGGCTCTGGTCCTGGGATTTCATAGTCTGAAGACATGAGATCCGAAGCCCCTTGGCTGCATCTTCAAATTACGGAATGCAGCAAGGCTGAGCCTTGGGGTGGGCAGAGAGGAATGAGCCAGAAGACAGCGTTGGAGAGCCAAACCAGAGCTCTTCCTGGGAGAAACTCCCCAAAATGCAGGTGTAAGGGGAAATGAGGACTTCAGGATTTTCTGCCCAGTAACTGAAAGCTCTTTTGTTTTTTTTAAGGGGAAATTTAGAAGTAGGTTGAAAATCAGAGAATTATTTGGATGCTTTCCAGTGCTACATATGAGCACAAAGGACCCTGGGCAAGGCCGTGTCTCCTCTCCCCTCAGAGCTGGTCGGTTGCCTAGAATTTTCATCCCCCTTAACACATCGGGTGTTTTCCCATCAATCACATCAGAGGATCGTCCTTCCTGGGAGTGCAGGGATGGGTCCATTGCCAGCCCACAGGAGTTGCTGTGTGTCCTTCCAGTTCCTGATTCCTCCCTCCAACGGAGGGATCTCCAAACCTCTGTCACGTTCCCATTGCAGGGCAGTTTCTGTGCTGTTTTTACCTCCTAATCTCTCTTCCCTCCAACTCTTTTCTGTGCAGCTCTCCGTGAACAACAAACCCCCCAGCTCTGAAGGGCAAGGGGAGAAGAAGGACAATGCCACGGCTCCACCGGCTCCTCCAACCTACGAGGAGGCGACAGCGGGAGAAGGGATGAAGTCTGCTGCTTACCCTCCTCCCCCATCGGTCCCGCTCCACCCCAGCTGGGCTTATGTCGACCCCAGTAAGTCCTTCTGTGGCTGTACCCAGGATGAGCCTCCTTGCGCAGGAGGTAGAAAGGGTGCAGAGATTCCTGCTACAGGCTTGTAGAGAAGTGGGGAACCAGGGATGTGGTGCCCAGTTTGGTCTGTGGTAGAGCTCACCCTAGAGCTGTAGCTGGAAGCCATGTAAGTCCATATTTATGTGTAAAAGCCATTTCACCCAGCCTCTGGACTTCACTGCCTTCCAGAGGTGAGACTAAACTCCAGAGCTCTGTTCCTGCTCTCCTTCCCAGTACTGGGATGGAAAAATCCCCTCTCCCAGCTTGCTGCACTGGGCAGTGCCACCTCGCAGGGCTGGAGAGGGTCCTGGTTCAATGCTCCTGGCTCTGCAGGCAGCAGCCCCCCCCCTCCCTGCCCCAGCTCCTGCTCAATTCCAGCTTTCAAAGAAGCCGCTGAACTGGCAGAATCGGTGTCACGGCAGCAGTGCTGTCTGGCTGCTGTCAGCTGCTCTTCACAGCCTGCGGAGGCTGAATCGTTCCAGTATCAGGCTGCGCGGCTGACTCCTCGGCGAACACCGAGCTTTTCTTCCCCCAGTGCCGCGTGCGGCTTCTGCTTGGCGGTGACGAGCAGACTGGCTGCGCGGCGGCGAGCTGGGCTGGGTGCAGGACGCAGCGGCCGGCCAGTGAGTCTGCTGGGCTGGCCAACTGCTTGGTCAGCACAGCTTGAACTGGAGAGAGTGCTGGAGAGGCTGGATTTAATGACTCCCGAGTCCTTTCTCTGCTCGGTCCTGTTTCTCTGCTGTGCTTTGCTGACGGCCTGTTCCAACCAGTGGGGGTGGAGATGTTCAGGGAAGGGG
>VWZK01007191.1:53178-73463 GCA_013396935.1 Baryphthengus martii
GCCTCGTCGCTCTCCTCTGGACCCGCTCCAGCACCTCCAGATCTTTCTTGAAGTGAGGGGCCCAGACCTGCCCCCAGGACTCGAGGGGAGGCCTCCCCACTGCCGAGTACAGGGGGAGAATCCATCCCTCTTCCTGATCCAGGCCAAGATGCCCTTGGCCGCCTGGGCCCCACCAGCGCTGCCGGGGGTTATTGCGACCAAAGTGGCAATAACAAGGCCAAGGTCCTTGACACTTGGCCTTGTTAATCCTCACACCGTTGGTCTCAGCCCATCGACCCAGCCTGTCCAGGTCTCTCTGCCTCCTTCACCTCTCCCGGGCCCGGTCCTTCACCTCTCCCTGCCGCCATTCCAGCCCGGAGCTCAGCAGCTCCGGGGCGGCTTCTTCCTCATTGCCGTGCCCGAGCACCCTCCCTCCCCGTGGCTGCCGGTGGCCGCTCGTCTCCATTTTCGCCGTTTCTTTCCCAGCTTCCCCCTGTGCCGCGGGCTGGGAATGGTACGGTCCTCGCCCAGCGCCATCGCTCTCGGACGTTGCTGGAAAGCGAAGGCATCGCTGAGGGGACCGGCTCGGGCTGCCGCGGCCGATCCCGGGACTGGGCTGGACGGGAGCGGAGAAGCGGCCGGAGCTCGGCTACGGCCCCGTCCCTCCTGCTGCTGCCGCCGGCAGCGCCTTAGCGAGGGGCCATGACCCAGGGGAAGGTAGGTGGGAGGCCGGCGGTGTCCTGCTCGCCTCGTTGTTGCCCGTTCAGAGGGGGGATGTGGGGTGAAGGGGGGGGATTTAAGGAATAGAACAGTTNGGATCCGTGGGGATGTACCCCTGACGCTGAGCTGGGACCCCCTTTGGCAGCAAGGGCAGGACACCAGGCTTGTAACTTATCCCAGGATGACAAAGATCTAGAAGGTTAAATGGATAATGTTCCCAAGGAGAAGCAAGTTCTCAGGTGGCCAGAGGCTGGCTCTGGTCCTGGGATTTCATAGTCTGAAGACATGAGATCCGAAGCCCCTTGGCTGCATCTTCAAATTACGGAATGCAGCAAGGCTGAGCCTTGGGGTGGGCAGAGAGGAATGAGCCAGAAGACAGCGTTGGAGAGCCAAACCAGAGCTCTTCCTGGGAGAAACTCCCCAAAATGCAGGTGTAAGGGGAAATGAGGACTTCAGGATTTTCTGCCCAGTAACTGAAAGCTCTTTTGTTTTTTTTAAGGGGAAATTTAGAAGTAGGTTGAAAATCAGAGAATTATTTGGATGCTTTCCAGTGCTACATATGAGCACAAAGGACCCTGGGCAAGGCCGTGTCTCCTCTCCCCTCAGAGCTGGTCGGTTGCCTAGAATTTTCATCCCCCTTAACACATCGGGTGTTTTCCCATCAATCACATCAGAGGATCGTCCTTCCTGGGAGTGCAGGGATGGGTCCATTGCCAGCCCACAGGAGTTGCTGTGTGTCCTTCCAGTTCCTGATTCCTCCCTCCAACGGAGGGATCTCCAAACCTCTGTCACGTTCCCATTGCAGGGCAGTTTCTGTGCTGTTTTTACCTCCTAATCTCTCTTCCCTCCAACTCTTTTCTGTGCAGCTCTCCGTGAACAACAAACCCCCCAGCTCTGAAGGGCAAGGGGAGAAGAAGGACAATGCCACGGCTCCACCGGCTCCTCCAACCTACGAGGAGGCGACAGCGGGAGAAGGGATGAAGTCTGCTGCTTACCCTCCTCCCCCATCGGTCCCGCTCCACCCCAGCTGGGCTTATGTCGACCCCAGTAAGTCCTTCTGTGGCTGTACCCAGGATGAGCCTCCTTGCGCAGGAGGTAGAAAGGGTGCAGAGATTCCTGCTACAGGCTTGTAGAGAAGTGGGGAACCAGGGATGTGGTGCCCAGTTTGGTCTGTGGTAGAGCTCACCCTAGAGCTGTAGCTGGAAGCCATGTAAGTCCATATTTATGTGTAAAAGCCATTTCACCCAGCCTCTGGACTTCACTGCCTTCCAGAGGTGAGACTAAACTCCAGAGCTCTGTTCCTGCTCTCCTTCCCAGTACTGGGATGGAAAAATCCCCTCTCCCAGCTTGCTGCACTGGGCAGTGCCACCTCGCAGGGCTGGAGAGGGTCCTGGTTCAATGCTCCTGGCTCTGCAGGCAGCAGCCCCCCCCCTCCCTGCCCCAGCTCCTGCTCAATTCCAGCTTTCAAAGAAGCCGCTGAACTGGCAGAATCGGTGTCACGGCAGCAGTGCTGTCTGGCTGCTGTCAGCTGCTCTTCACAGCCTGCGGAGGCTGAATCGTTCCAGTATCAGTCTGCGCGGCTGACTCCTCGGCGAACACCGAGCTTTTCTTCCCCCAGTGCCGCGTGCGGCTTCTGCTTGGCGGTGACGAGCAGACTGGCTGCGCGGCGGCGAGCTGGGCTGGGTGCAGGACGCAGCGGCCGGCCAGTGAGTCTGCTGGGCTGGCCAACTGCTTGGTCAGCACAGCTTGAACTGGAGAGAGTGCTGGAGAGGCTGGATTTAATGACTCCCGAGTCCTTTCTCTGCTCGGTCCTGTTTCTCTGCTGTGCTTTGCTGACGGCCTGTTCCAACCAGTGGGGGTGGAGATGTTCAGGGAAGGGGAAGGGGCAAGCTGAACCCCTCTGAGATGTGTGTGCCTGCACAGTCTGATGGCTCCACAGGCTTTTCCCATTCTTGTTTGCCTTCAGGGCTCAGAATCAGAGGGGGTGAATGACCTCCCAGCTTGCTGTAAGAACCAGCAGGATCTTTCTACTGTCAGGATAAGTTGGGATGGGTAGATCCCAAATGGGTTAGGATGCAGATATTTTGGGTCCCAGAGGACTTGGTTAGGTGATGTGTCATCTCTTGTCCTCTCCCTGAGAAGCCTGGCAGGATTTCCTGATGTCCTCTCTGCAGCTGTGTCCAGTGCCCTGATCCCTGCTGGTGTTTTCCTCTGATTTCATGTCCTTCTCCCCTTTCCCTGCCTCAGCCGGGCTGCGAGCTGTGGCTGCTGTGCCAGGGTCTGGGGACACAGGCTTGGGCCGTGGGGCTGTGTCTAACAGCTTGGAGTAGCTGGAGAGAAGCAGAGCGTGTTTCGTGTTGCTTTGGGCACTGTCCTGCTGCCTCAGGTGTGGCCGCAGGTGGGAGGTGCTGGGTGCCGGGGGCACTAACCAGGGAGGAAGGAACCCCCTCCATTCCTCCAGGGCATTTAGGTGCCTAATTTGGTGTCTCGATGCCCTGGTGGCTTTGATGCAGGAGGCATCGAGGTGTCCCAGGGAGAGGGGCCTCGGGTGCTCGCTGTCACAGGGGGGTGGTGACAGATCTCGCAGAAACGCAGGGAGGACCCGCTGTAGGAGTTTCATCTCCACTGGAGGGTAGAAGAAGGCTCAAGAGATTTATTAGGCACAGGAGCACACAAGGGATTTATTTCCTGCCAGGGGCATCTTTAGGATGAGGCTTCTGCAATAAGACCGAGCAACCTTGGGCTTGTAAAACAAGAAATCCAGGATACCTCCCTTGAGTTTGGCTTTTTTTCTGGTGTCTGCTGCCCATCCTCTGAGTTTGAGAGAATCTTTTCTCTGTCTGCCTGAAGGATCTGAGGATGACTGGGCTAAAACGCTTTGAGAAGGAGGGGAGGCATCTGTCAAACAGGCAGGGACATGAATGTATAGCTGGTGTGATCTTGTGAGCCTTCATTCTACAGGAAACCCAGCTGGGGAGACTGTTGGTAACACAGGAGGGGATGCTTGCAAGGGAAGCCCAGGGGAAGGATGTGCTGAGACAACTGAGGTTTCAGGGTTTGTGTTCTCACTTTTTCTTGAGCATGAGGCTCAGGAGATGGAGAAGGCCAATTCTTCTAATCCACACAGCTGATCTTAGCAGGGAGAAGCTGCTGCTTTGGGTGTCTCCTGGTAGCCCCCTGCCCTGCAACGTCCTGGCTGTCGGCAGAGCCGCCTCCCGGCAGGCAGAGCTTTTTTGACCTTTCCCTCCAGTTCCCTTCAAACCGCAGAGCAAACTGGTCCAGCTTCTGGCCCAGCCTTCCTCCTTGCCCATCTGCTGGGAAACTCCAGCCACCGGAGCTTGCGTCACGGAGCCTTTGGCAGAGCAGAGCTGGCTTGTGTGGCGCGCTGGTTTTTGGGGAGCTGCTCTCGGCAGTGGTTTCCTCTTTGTTTAGACTCTTCCAAACCGTCCTCTAGCTCCCAGCACGGAAATCGGGTTCTGGGATGGACCTTATGGAAAAGCTGGTGGTAACGAGCTTCTCTCAGAGGAGAGGGCACACTGTGGACGTATGATGCAGGCACAGTGTAAGCTCAGGCAATTACAGAGGAGCGAGGGAATCCTCCGGCACCAGGGCTCCTGATGGGAATGCCTGAGGTGCTGAGTCACGGCTCCTCTGGGGGATGCTTTAATATTCAGTGAAAGGCGAGCAAGGAGATGAAACGAGCCCTCTAATTGCCATAAAAGTCATGGTGTTACCACAGCCAGGAATTAATCCCGGTGTCCTTGTCATGCTGGAGTTTGCAGAAGTGTTTTCCGCGGTCTGTTCTCGGAAGGGTCCTCGTAAAAGGCGGGAGCGGGAGGGGAGCAGAGTGCATCCCAGCGAGCTGCTCTGTTGCAGTGCAACAAGAAACCCTTGAAATCTGGGGCTCCTGAGCTGTAGTCAATCACTGGGGCCAGATTATTGCTGCTGGGGAGGGAACTGGGTGACAGAAGTTGATCTGTCCGGCTTCTGCTTCAGGCACGAGCCCAGGCTATGGCAGCGGCGGGTACCCGGGGGACACAGAGATGCTCACGACCTTCAGCTGGGACGACAGGAATGTGCGCAGAGTGTTCATCAGGAAGGTAAGGGACGAGTCTCTCTAGGCTCAGCCCTCCTCTGGGAAGGCAGGAGAGCCCTTGGAGGGCCCTGGCTGCAGTGACTTTGCTGGATTCCCCAGACTGGCTGGGAAGCAGAGAACCTGCGGGTCACCCACGGGCTGCCTCTCGTTGCAGGTTTACGCCATCCTGATGGTCCAGCTCTTGGTCACTGTTGTTATTGTGGCTTTCTTCACCTTCTGGTAGGTCTCTCGCGTGGCGGTGATGGTTGCTTTCTTCTGTGTGTGACTTGCTCCTCAGCTACTCCTTACTTGGGGGTGTTGTCTGTTACGTAGATACCCGATTTTTTTTTCCCCATGCGCTTCAGTAGAAAGAAACAAAACTGAGGGAGCTCAGAGAGGTTCTTCAGTGCTTCGGCCGCGTTTCCCACATCTCCTCTGGATGGCGCGTTGTCCCATCTGGGTGCCGTCCCCAGTCAAGAGGCCTGGGCTGCTCGCCCTTGAGTATTTTTCCTCTGAGAGTTACCGAGGCCATTGGATCCCGGCCCTCCTGGGCTTCAGGGGCTGGGTTACCTCCCCCTGCAGAAGCAGACAGCCCAGACTCGAGCAGCGGCCGTCTCTAGCTCGGATGACCGAGCGCGTTGGGCATGTGTGGCTCATGTTGCCTCCAGAGTAAATAATGAATCACCGTCAGCCTGAGGATTTCGGCTCCTTAATCGCTGCTGGGAGAAGGCAGCGGCCGTTCCCTGAGCCAGCCTGACTCCGTCATGGACAACAGCAGGGCCCTGCTTCCGACTTGACAGGTTGAATTTCTTTCCAGTTGGTCGGTCTGCTGAGGAGATTCAGCTGTGGGTTGTTGGGTTTTTTTTGGTTTTTTTTTTACCTCCCCCGTGCTGTGTCACCTTGTGTGTGTTCCCAGGTTTAATTTAGCGGCAACCTGTGAAGCGATCGGCTTTTTTATGCTTTCTGCTCAGCATCTATTTTCTCTGTCTTGCAGCGAGCCGGTCAAGGGGTACATTCAGACGCACTCTGCCTGGTACTGGGCTTCCTAGTGAGTATCTCTGCTCCCTCCTCCGGCCGTGCGTGCTCCAGGTGGCTCTGGATGTGGCTGTGGTGATGTGGAGACACTTGCCAAGCAGTTTTGTGTCTTGCATGTGAAGAATTGCTCCAATATGTTATCCACGGGGGGCTGGGGAAATTCATGGATAACTCTGAGGTGAGAAGATAGAAAAATCTCATCTACATGTGAGACGTGTCGCAGTTTGGGGTCAGGGCAGCCCCAAAACCCAAGAGGCACGCTTTGTTAACCCCGAAGGGGAAGAGGAAAGGAATAAGGGAGAGACACTTAGCAATTAGAAAAGGAAATTAGAACAGCTTTAATGAAAATGGAAGATAATAATAAGAATAAAATGGAATATTTAGGAATCTATGCAAATCTGTACAAGAGCAGCATCGAACCCCAGCCCCCCCGCTGGCNTCACGGAACAAATTGGTCTGTTCTAACCCAAACCAGGACAACGTGGCAGATGCTGGATACCTCCAAAGATTTCCAAAGGGAGTCAAAGACAAACCAGGGTCAAAGTAAAGCCATGAGTATTACTTGGGGAGTGAATGAGGTAAAACTGAGGAGCTTTGAGGAAAACCGTGCAGAAACCCAGCTGTGAGATGGGAAAGGGTGCCCTGGGTACCTCTGAGGCTTCATCTGGGGCTTGTTCCTTTGAGAGCCGGGAGGTCGCCTGAGTCTCCATCACATGCCTCGATAAGCCACAGACGTGAGGAAGGGCGCAGGCGGCGAAGGGAGGGCGGCCGCACTGGGAGGCATTAGGATGTTTCTGTCACGTCTAAGCGGGGCTGTGGTGCCTGGGTCCTCACCACGGAGCCGCTCTCGGTGCCAGTCATTAGTCAGGCCCGGTCCGAAAGGTCGGCCGGGAGGCTGCGCTTCCATGCGTTAGGATATTTGCGATTGTGCCGGTTTCCTGGATGCCGCTCGTGTTAGTGCCGCTAATTAAGCAGGCAGAGGGTGCGACGCAATTGTCTGTGAACAAGGCTCTGTGAATTTGGCTTTAATTAGCTCACACCCAAATCATGACATGTGTCCAGGCCCAGAGATGAGACACCACCTTATATAACTTGGGAAAAAAGACCCAAAATAGCAGGAATAGAAGGGAACTGGCACCCACGTGCCTCCCCGACCTCAAGGGAAAGCAGCGTGCTCCTCCTTGGCCAGCTGGTAGGTTGGAGAAGCTGCGTCGTCTTGCAGGGAGACAGCACCAAGCTCTGCTCAGGTCTATGCTTTGACCTTTAGGTTTCTCTCTTGCAGCTTACTGGCCAGTTAATGGTTAGTTCTTCCTGTCTTTCAGCAGGAGCCAACACGTCTTGGGCCAGCTGGGGGTAGGCTCCGTACTTGAGCGACTTAAATTTTGCCTGTTCCTTCACCTCCCGGTGAGCTGAGCCTTCCCTCCATCCCAGTGTCTCCAATTGCTTATCCTCGTGGAATCATAGAATGTCATGTTGGAAGGGACCTCAAGGATCACATGATCCAACCTTTTAAGTTAAAAAAAAAAAAAAAAAATTGGTTTAAGTGAGCTGGCCCAGCACCCTGTCAAGTTGAGTCTTAAAAGTGCCCAGTGTAGGGGAGTCCACCTCTTCCCTTGGGAGGCCATTCCAATGTTGAATTGTTCTCATTGTAAGGAATTTTCTTCTGGACTCCAACCGAAATCTGCCCTTGAGCAACTTGCAGCCATTCCCCCTCGTTTTCTCCGTGTGCCTCCTTCCTCTTGGCAGCCACCCTTCAAGTCCTGGGACATGGTACTAAGGTCTCCCCTGAGCCTGCTCTTCTCAAGGCTGAACAAGCCCAGATGTCTCAGCCTGTCTTCCTCGGGCAGCTCTTCCAGCCCCCCGCTCATCCTCGTGGCCCTTCTCTGGACCCGCTCCAGCCTGTCCACCTCTTCGTACCCAGGGACCCCAAACCTATACACACCTCTAAAATAAAAGTGAGTGCCCTAGAGTGTTTTCCTGCTGCTGGGGCAACAGCTCCGAGGGGATAAAACGAGAGCAGATGTGCGACGAGGGATGCAAAGGAGGTGGGCACCCGCAGCGGCTCTTCGCCCCCAACACGCTCGCTTTCCGTCTCTTCGCCCCTGTCCACTCCGGCTTTCCTGGTTTCCCTGTGGGAGAGCAACGCTCCGGTTTATCTGTGGCGCCTTTATCGTGGCCCGTGGGTTCCGCCGTCACGTTCGTTTACGAGAGCCGAGGTGGCTATCGGGCGGCCATCGGCACGCTTGGAAGCTGCTTCCCCCCCGGGCGGTGGGTCGAAAGCAGGTTCTGGCCGTGCCGTAACCCGGCGGCGCTGTGGAAAAACACCCGGGCTGCGTGACGTCCGGAGCAGGGGGAGACCATCCCTCAGCGGTTGGATTTTTTTTCACTTAGCTGAAGTAATGTCAAGTTATGTGAGATAAATGACTCTCCCGTGACCTGGGGATGACTTGTGCAATAGCGCGTTAGGCTTGGGGCTGTGAGCGCCGCTGACCTTAGAGGATCCTTCTGCTGCTGAACTCTTCCTCGAGCGCTGGTGCAGTAACATGGGACCAGTTCTCTTCTGTGACACAGACCTACCTCTCAGCTGGCCTTTGGCGAGTCACATTTACCAGCCCTGCTGAAATCCCAGCAGGATGCCTTGATCCCACCAAGCCTGGAAACGTGGAGCAAAACTCCGGTCGCCTCTGTACGAGCTGCTCATGCACTGACAAGATGTCAGCAACAAACACGTTTGGGTGCTGCATCTCTCCTGGGCCCGAATGCTGCCCTTGCTCTGCTCTAAAACCACCCTCTGGGGTTTTTGGGAATGTTTGTGGTCCCTTGGGGACTGGCATACATCGAGCTGTGGGCAGAAAGTGGCTTCAGTGCGAGGTAGTCGCTGCCCTGCTCCCTACCCAGCCTCTGCTGCTTGGCGTGGTGCTGGCATTTTAAACACTGCAGCAGGGCGTTGAAACTTGTCCGTGGAAGACTCCTCTCCTCCATCAACACACAACGCTCAGCTTCTCCTAACCCTTCTCTTTCTCTTCTTTGCAGCGCTGTTTTCTTTGTGACCTACTTGATTCTTGCTTGCTGCTCGGGACCCAGGTACAATACTTTCTTCTTTTTTTTTTTTTTTTTATGAGGAATGAATGTTTTTCCTCTTGTTCCGAGCGTGAGCAGCGATGCTGCGGAGATGGGAGGGGGTCACGCTGACGCGGCGACGCGGGCACTGAGGTGGCAGCGGTGTTTTCAGGCCCGGTGCAGGTGTCGGCTGCTGCAGCACTGCATGAAAAGCTGAAGTCAGGTCGCGACTGGCAGGGAAGCTGAGCGGCAGAAAAAATTGTACAGCCGTGTGGCTCCAAATCCTCACTGCCAAATACTGCAGAGGGGGGGTTGTCTTTGCTCTTGGAGGAGCAGGGTGCTGCTGGCTGCTCGGCTGGAATACCAAGGGGACTTTTGTCCTCTTGGTCCAGGAGCACCCCAGATGCGCTCTCAGTCCCCGCAGGGTGACTGTCCCCTTCCACCACCTCCGTCCCTTCCTGCGCAGGCCGTTAATTATTTGGCACGACTTAGGCAACCTGTTGTGCCACCTCCCTCTGCCCTCGGCGGCGCAGGGCTCACCAGCTCCTCTTTCTTCCCTTGCAGGAGGTACTTCCCATGGAATCTGATCCTGCTGAGCATCTTTGTAAGTAGCGCATCTGGACAGTGTCTGCCCTGCCCCTGCAGCCGGCGTCGGTTCCCTAATGGCTCCAAGCAGGAGAGAGAGATGGCTGGGCTGGATTCCCGCAGAAAGCAGGAATTTCGTCCTCTAATTGCCCTGCACTTGGGCTGAGGAGCTGTAATTGAACTAGAAAGTGATAAACAGGAAAGGAGGGAACCTCTGTTTACATTTTAAAAAGTGTAAATAAAAATAGCTGCGGAGGCTGCCCGGTGGTGGGAGCTGGGACAGGGTGCTGGAGTCCTCTGCAAGATGGGTAGAGGGTTGGAGAAGGTGATGTTGCTTTCAGGGCGGTGGCCTGCCCTGATTTTAACCTGCCTTGTGGATATTAATCACTGGAGGATTAGAAACTATGCAAAAATTGCTTCTCTTGAGCGTCTGTTTCAGCGGTTTCACTGCCCTTATCGCTGTAACTGAAATGTTGTATCTGTTGCCTGCCTCTCCCTGGGACATGAATGCAGAAGTAATGTGGTTCTCTTTCCCTCCCAGACACTCTCTATGGCTTATCTCACCGGGATGCTCTCCAGGTAGGGTGGCCAGCCTGTGGTCTCTGAATGTCTTCTGGTCCTATGTCTTGTCTCCTCCTGCAAAAAAACCTTCCCTACTTCTGCAATACACGGGCCACCTGATCTCTCTGGTGGTGTTCCAGTCGCCACACAAAGCCCGACCTTCCCTTTTGAAAACACTTCTTAAAGAAGCTCTCCAAGGGCTGTGGTGGCATCCCCTTCTCTGTGACAGTTGAGGCAGCACAGGGCAGTCCCTGGCTATGCTAAATCCTACAGCAGAGCGCTCGAGAGCCAGGGACAAGCAGCACCTGCGTGGCTGGGCTACGGGGGACAGCCAGCCGCTGCCTTCGCACCTTTCCCACGAAGCAGCACTCCAGGAGATGGGGCTGGAGCGAGACAAGGGGTTTTTACCAGCACTTTTGGGTGTTTTGTAGTCTACAGCTTGCTCCCTTTCGCTTCTGTTTTTCCTGCTACAGTCTGCTCACCGGGTCAGCCCTGGTTCACGTGGGGCCCTGGTGATGAGGCAGCTGAGCCCGGTGGGTGTTGATGGGCGCGTGCCGGGGACAAAGAAAGCAGCAGCTTCAGCAGCTCGGGGAACATACCAGTGATGCCACTCTCCAGTCAGACCCGAGGATTTTGGGTCCTATGTCCTGACTCTTCCTGCAAAAAAAACCTTCCCTACTTCTGCAATACACGGGCCACCTGACCTCTCTGGTGGTGTCCCGGTCGCCACACAAAGCCCGACCTTCCCTTTGGAAAACACTTCTTAAAGAAGCTCTCCGAGGCCTCTGGTGGCATCCCCTTCTCGGTGACGGCTGGCAGGCTGGGGACTGGCTTGTCCTAGGGCTGAGCCTGGTGCTGCAACCAACACCAGTAGTCAGCCCCACAGGCAATAACCTTGGGCTGCCAGTTTGGATCCCTCCTTCCCCGCAGTTTTCCAGGACCCGACCCCCTGTTAGGAGCACGTCAGGCGCGTAACGGCGGCCGCAGCTTTCTGAGTCCTCGTTGTGCTGCGATGACATTTGTCACTCTCTTTTTATTATCTCCCAGATTCAATCCTCCCCCTTTCCCATCTGTCTGTGGCCGGAGAGATTTTTATCGTAAGCCCCCATCGTAGCCGCGCGTGCGTTCCCGGGAGGCACGGACATGCCCTCCTGCCTGCCTGCTGCTGTTTAAAGCAGAAGGAAAACCCATCTAGCATTTTTTTTTAGTATTTTCTGTACTTCTCTTTTTACATTAAGGTGGGACATGGATAATTTCAGTGCTGTTTGTGCCCCTAGGACTCATGCCTTCCTTGCACACCTCTGCTAAGCTTCTGCCCATCCCTCATCTCTGTGGGAAACCCTGAAAAGCGGTTTTGCTGTTAATTTTGCAGTTACTACAACACCAAGTCAGTCCTCCTGTGCCTGGGGATCACAGCCCTGGTGTGTCTGTCTGTCACCATCTTCAGCTTCCAGAGCAAGGTCAGCTCGGGCTGATCAGTCCCTCTGGGAGAGGGCTTATTACACAGGCGTAGGACGTGGGGTCAGGCAGTGCTGGGGGTGAGGTGTGAAGGGGCAGGTTGGATATGGCAGCAGCCTGAAGGATGCTGGGATGTAAAGTGAAGGTTACAGGAAGATCAGGTCGGATGCTGGGGTGAGAGATGTGTCAGGGGTACAGATGGGGCTGGAAGATGCCGATGTATTGGGGGTAAGATGAGCATTAGGCCGTGGGGTACAGAAAGGCACCGGCACAAACGCGCGTGACGGGCCGTTGGGTTTCAGGTGCTCAATGGCTGCTGAGTTCTCACCCCTGGCAATAAAGGGATAAGCAGCTGGCTCCGGTGCCATCCAGAAGGGTGTTGAGCTGTAGGCCCTGAGATGTGGGTGAAGCAATTGCCATGTGACAGCGAGCTGGATGTGCTGCTGGAGAGTCCCTCCCTGTGGACCTGGGGAGGTTTGGCTCCGCTCGCTGCCGCCGGCTTCAGCCTCTGCGCTTGTAACAGGATGTTCTTTACCTCCACAGTTTGACTTCACCTCCTACCAAGGTGTCCTCTTCGTGATGCTCATGGTGCTCTTCTTTGGTGGCATCATCCTGGCCGTGATCCTGCCCTACCAATATGTGAGTAACAACCTGCGCCCCTCCTTCCTCGCCCAGTGCCGCCCGTTCTGGGGCAAGCTGGGAGCTGGTCGGCCTAAAGCAGTGTTGTGGTTTAAGGGTTAACCGATTGAGTGCGGGGGGGCAGATGATAATCCCAGCACCCTGAGGGGTCAGAGGGCAGCTGCTATACCATCTCCTTCTCTGCCACACTCTATAAAACAAGGAGACAGGAGTTTTGGGAGGTTCTTCCTTCCCAGGCTCTGCTGCTGCAGCCGCTCCCCGGCCCGGCCGGGCCCAACCCGCCGTGCGCCGCGCCGTCCATCGCACCCGAGAGCGGGTTTGCTGTTGAGTTCTGTCACCTTCTGCCCTTAATAGTCCTTTTTTCCTGTTTTAATCCTGTTATTCATGAAACTTGTCATAGCCTTAGCTTCCACTCTTGGGTGAGGCATTTCTTTTCCTTATGCCCATTTTTATCCTCCCCTGGGGGTGGGGGTGGGAAGGGGCTAATAGAGAGAAATGCTGCTCGGTGTTTCATGTGGGCTTGTCCTGAGCCTGAAATGGAGACAAGCAGGTGAATGCCAGGGCTTGGCTCGAGCAGGGTGTCCCGGCCTGCTCTCGGAAAACGTGCGGAACCACCGACAGAAGGACAAGGCAAGAGGTGGCTGTTGCTTGGTTGCTGTACAGTCGGATACCAAGTTCTAGGACAGCACTGGCCTAGGGCTTGAGGAAGTTTGCTTTTGTTCCTGGAGCTGTAGCGACCCCGTGGCAGGTCACATCGCCCACTTGTGCCTCAGTTTCCCCTCCAGTAACAGCAGGGTAGCGAGGACGTTAAAGCGCTGGCCTGTTCCACTCAGAGCTCTTCCCCCAAATTCAGGGCAGGACTTGGCCTCTGGAGAAGTGCCCTCAGGGGTCCGTCCGGCCAGGCCTGGCTGTGTTCACCCTAACACCAGGCACTGTCCTGCAGTGCTTGCATCTTGAGGTTCACATTTCTCAGAAATAAGCACCTCTAGGGGTTGGCTCAGCCCCCAGGGACTAGTCCTGAGTCCTCCACCCACTGCCAGCCCCTCTTGCGTTGGGCCGGCCCCTTCCTTTGGCTGCGCTGGTCGCAGCTGGCGTCGGCTGTGCCCAGCTGGAATCTTGGAGCAGCTCGTGACCACGCCTGCCAGAGGGTTTGGTGTGGCAGCTGAAGTGTCTGGTCTCCATCCAAGAGCGTCTCATTAGGTGAGTCGTTAGGCAGGAGCCTGACAGATGCCGATGAAAGAGGGACGGTGCGTGAGGCTGCGCGGCCGCCACTCATGGCCCTGAATGCTGCAGGTGGAGGCTCCCAGCTTTCACCACAGCAGCCTTTAGGCGGCCTCCAAACCCTTCACATCTTACCTGGCTTCTCTGGGGACCCAAATCATGCTTTCCGGGCCAGACCTGCAGGAGACGCTCCCACTGGCAGTTTTAATTGGTCTCCCTCAAGTTGACCTGATGAGGGACAAATACACAGGCTGGTGCTTCCAAAAGCTTAGATTTTGATTGCGTTGGCCTGAGCTCCACCTCTGCCCCGCGCAGACGTGAGGGTGAACCAGCCTGCAGCGCCCGGCCGCTGCCGCTCGGCTGTTGAGACAGCTCCGCTTTATCTCGCGGCTCGTCAAGATAAGCGTAGCTTGAGGCGGCCTTGTCATCAGCTCGTCGATCTGGGGAGGCGGGCTGTGATCTCTGCCTTGGATCAGCCGCCTCTGTGGGCACCTTCTCCCGGAATCCCGGCACCTCCTCCACCCATGCTGGGTGCTGGGTTGAGGTTTGGTCTTCATTCCAGTGAATGCCCCGCTGTGACTCCAGCAGATGAGCCCGTTTACGTTACCCTTGTTAATTAAAGCTGCATCTGGCTCTTGGAAGCGTTTGGCGTTTCCTCTCAGTGACCAAAAGTAGCGCGAGGTGGGATCGGCCTCGTCTGGATAAATAAACAAACACCTTCTAGGGCTGCTGCAAGTGTGTGGCCATCAGGAGAGCGCTAAGACGTTTCCAGAGAGACAGTAGCCCTGCTGACAAAGGCTCCTCAGAAACACGAGTACCTGATCGAGATGCTTAGGAGCCAACTGGACACAAAAGGCCACGGTGAGAGGGGAAACTGAGGCACAGTTTCCAGTGCCACGAAGAGGTCCGCAACAAAGACTGTGCTGGAGCTGGAAGTGGTAGAGGTCCATCCTGAGCTATTAGAGCACTTTTCCTAACTTGACTTCTCCACATGAGAACTAAGCCCTCGTCTGTGTCAAGTCCTAATTAACCATTTTTCTCCCAGGCACTGACCGGTGGCTTTGTCTCCGACAGGTCCCTTGGCTCCACGCGATCTATGCTCTGCTCGGTGCCGTTGTCTTCACTATGGTAAGTGGGTGCTGTTCACGGGGCCTGGGAATGTGCTGGCAGGAAAAGTAAGTGAGGAGCAAATGCTTTTAGCCTTGAAAGATGCTGGGGGGAGGGAGAAGAGCGAGTCGCAGCATCGTAGAGAGCTCTACATCCTCAAAGGGCTCTCGAGTAGCAATTATTGCAGTGACCTCAGCCTCGTCCCGAGAAGGTGTTGGTGTACGTGCTGGTGCCGGTGCCGGTGCAGAGCATGGGGTGATTGGCAAGCTCACGCTGTCTGAGCAGCACTAGGTGTGAACAGCAGAAAGGGTGGTAGGAACGGGGCAAAAAGGCGTCAGCGGAGTGGGAAAAGCAGAGACCGCCGCGGCGGGCGCTGGGCTGCGGGGCCGAAAGGACGCCGGGGGGGCAGCGAGGCTGCGAGAAGTGGGCAAAGTCAAGTTGGGGCCGATCGAGTGGGATTGAGCCCGAAGGACCGGGTAGGAGTTTGATTAACGGCAAGTCCAGGAAGTCAGCGAGAGGCCGTGATCTGGGGGTTAAGGGGCGTTAGGAAGAGTCATTGCAGGCAGGAGAAGCCCTGAAGCTGGGCAGCTTCTCCGAGGAGAGTTAAAAAGGCTTGATTTATTCCTTCGGCTGCTTCCCGGCAGTCCCTCCCGCGAGCCTCTTCCCAGAGCAAGTCCCGGCAGTGCCGCGCTTGCCGTTCCGGGGTGGGAGCTGTTGGGGAAGATGGTTGGGTTGGCGTTACCTCGAGGTGGGGGTCAGGAGGAGGGCTCCCTTGGGGTTCGAGGCGGTGCCCATTGGGCATGTTGTGAATACGAAGTTGCTCAACTGCTCTTTTATTAGCCATGAAAGTCATTTCAAGTGAGCTTGGCTATTTCTTCCGTGATTCATGACTAAAGACCGTTCTGTAAAATACAAGTAGGCTAAACATCTTATAATCACCCCATAAATTTCAGTCAGAATCTCAGCTGGTGAAGTCTATTGTGCCAGGCTTGTCAGCTCAGCCTGACGTCTGGGGAGATCAGTTGTGATTTACGACCGGGGAGAGCAGAAGTGCCAGCTGACCCCAGGCCATGGCAAAGATGCCCTGTCAGCCCTGAATTGCTCCGTGCCAAGGTGTCTGTCATGGGCTAGGTTAGCAGAGGGAGTAAAGGTGAGACGGGAGAAGATGCTGGGCTTGAAGTCACGCAACAGGGCGTTGGTTTTCAGCCTGCCACAGAATCACAGAATTCTTGAGGCTGCAATAGACCTTCTGAGGTCATCAAGCCCAGCCTAGGACCCAACACCCCAACACCAACTAGACCACGGCACTAAGTGCCACGGCCAAGCTTTCCTGGAACACCTCCAGGGATGGTGACTCCACCTCTTCCCTGGGCAGCCCATTCCGGTGTTGAATCCCCCTTTCCCTGAGGAAGTGCTTCCCGATATCCAACCTAGACCTCCCCGGGTGCAGCTTCAGGCCGGGCCCTCTCGTCCTGTCACCAGTTGCCTGGGAGAAGAGCCCGACCCCCACCTGACTACACCTTCCCTTCAGGGAGTTGCCTTGTAGCCTGCGCTTGTTCCTGCGAGGGCTGTGTCCCCGCGGGCAGGCTGGGCGGTGGTTCCCACTGTGGTGGCTTCACTGGTAAGATCTGCCCGGTGCTCAGCTGCGTTTGTACCTCTGAAGGGTGTTGGCTCCGCTCCGGGTCTGGCTGCCTCTGCTGGTAGCTCTGCAGAGCTTGGTGCTGCCCAGGATCTGGGGTTTCTTGCTCTTGCTTGCTCTGGTGCTGCTGCAATGTCACGTTGGGTCCAGGTCACCTGGGTCCAGGTGTTTCCGAACCGGGGAAAGTCTGGGAATAACGAGTTGTAGGGACTGTCTGAGGAGAAACAAGAACTGCTTCACAGCTGATCCTGGGACACATTTGGGATAGATGAAGAAAAGGGAAACCTTGGGAAAAAGCAAGAAGGAAACAGGCCTGGAGTAACAGGCTCAAGGTTTGACTCTCCAGAGTGAAGCAAAGGAAGGGGAAAGTTGAAGGTCATTCAGTGCATTGTTGTGAGCTTTTAAATTGCGATTCCAGCCCATAACAAGTGGCTGCATTTTTATTCTGGGTAGAGTGAAGCAACTGGGAGAACTCCTGTCGCTTGAGCACTTCTCGCTTCCCTGTGTCAAATCTGTGACCGTCATTGGGTTTCCTCCCCTTTCCTTGCAGTTCCTGGCGTTTGACACCCAGATGCTGATGGGGAATCGTCGGTACTCGCTGAACCCAGAGGAATACATCTTTGGAGCCCTCAACATCTATCTGGACATCATCTACGTCTTCTCTTTCTTCCTCCAGTTATTTGGCTCCAGCCAGGAGTGAGGGCAGCCAGGCAGCATCTTCTCTTTGTTGGCGAGATGCAAGCATTAAAAAAAAAAATATTACAAAGAGGAAAAGAGGGTTAAAAACCAACCCAACCAACCCAACCCCACCCTTTCTGGCCCACTAGCAGGCTCCATTCAATCAGCTGAGCAAAGTCCCTGGGTTCCTTACGCAGCCTGTATATACGCTGTTAGGCTTTGTGACCCAGAAAGCAGAGCAGGGCTTAAGTAAGTGTGATGTCTCTTCTGCTCCCACCACTCCTGCTGAGATCAAACCGGATCAGAGACTGGGAGGCATGAGACCAAGATCTTCCTTTCCCCAGAGGCCGTCAAAGTTGCCCGTCAGAGTCCTGCACATCACAAGGTGTTGTGCTGAGAACAGCTCTGCAAAGGGAAAATAATATTATGAGGAGGAGAGTAGGGATCTCTGGGCTTGGATCCTGGCAGGAAAACCAGCTGAACAAAGGGAAAAGGTTCGGGAAATCCTCGCCTCCCCCTGCTTCTCTCCTGCATTGATCTGGAGCCCCGTGGCCTCTGCAGAGATCTATTTCTGATAGTGCAGAGCACGGGATCGCTTAGTCTGGATGTCCCAGCAGTCGGTCCTCCAGGCATGTTGTTCATGACGTGCAGCTTCTTTGAGGGCATCTCTAATGCCCCTGCAGGAAGAATTCTTCTGTGTCCTTTGCCCCTGGCCGTGGGGCTGAGTGTGGGCTTCCTTTCCTTCCCAGAATGGGACAGCAGGTCCATCGGCTGTGGATTCACCTCCCCACCCAAGGGGATACGTATGTCAGTTTGCTCTGAAGTTTTACCTGGGAGGGCTGCGATCCCCTCTAAGGATTACTGGCAGAGAAGAGATGAAAGAGGCTGAGTTTCAGAGTCCGTGCAGGGCCCGGCATCTCCTGACGTGGCAAACAGGTGGCTGAGATCCTGTGACCCATCATAAGGATCTGATGCCTGCACAAAATTGTCTTGGTTGCTCAAGATTAATGGCCCTAAGTGGCTACTGCCCAGAGACCGAGGTCAGTGTGAAAGCCTCTTGCTCAAAACGGGCACCGCTTTGTGGCCAAGACCAACGTCGCCTCTCGCTCTGTCCGTTTGCCAGTTTTGCTCCCCCAGACAGGGATGTCAGCGAGAGCACTGGATGCCTCGGAGTGCTCAGGTAACTTTCCATCTTCCCCTTGCTCACATTCCCCTGTTTGGGGATTAGCTGGCTAATTTCTAACTGTAAAGCTCTGGGTGGAGATAAGAGGCCTTTTGCTCTTATTTAAAAAGCGATCCTTCCTGCTGATAGAACCCCCTATCTCCAATCTCCCTGGGAATGCCGGGGCAAGTGCGTCACTCGGCCGCCTCCAGCGATCCCCGCGTGTTCGAGGGAGGCTGTGCCAAAATGCTCCGCACCGCACGTTCCTCCCGTGCTGCTGCCCTGGCTTTTACCCTTCACATGTTGGATCCTCCCGCCACACGTGTCCGGTGCCCCGAGCCGGGCAGAGGAAGGTTACTGTGCAGAGAGGGAAAATGCTTCAGCCCCTCCGCGGCCGCGCTGACCTTGTCCATCATCAGACAGGAGCGCAACTGGGGCCTTCCACCTCCCCTTGCTCCCCGACGTCCCGTGAAAAAACCCCAAACAAACAGAAAGTCAAAATCTTTTTAAGGGTAAAGGAGGCTGGTGGCTGATGATGGCATTAAATTCACGACCCACCGATTTCTGCAGCGTCTCGCAGAGAGCTGGCAGAACTGGCAGAGGGGACAGCGTGGGAGGCACCCTAAAAGCTTAGGAAATAGGAGTTTAAAGAGGGAATTTTCCAGTTCAGACCCATGCCGGCACTTCTGAAATATCTCAGCAAACTGGCTGTGCTACCTGTTTTTTTTCTCAGAGCAAAAGAATTTGCAGGTGTTTCTGCTTTCCAGCTTTTGAGTATGGAGTTAAGTGATGAGTTTGAGTCAGAAATAGTCTGAAAATTCCTTCTCTGGAGAACCATCTAGACCAGAGCTCTGCAGCCCTCCTTCCTGCGCCGAGACTCCTCCAAACTGGCCCTGCGTACCCTGGGACCCGGTGAGGAGAGTGTGGATCTGCAGCCTGCTCTGCATCTCTTGCTCTTTTTCCTTCTGGTGTGGAGTAACTCGCTGCTGCCTGACCCGCTGCTCTCTCCTGGCTTCTTGCTCCCGCCTGGGACAAGCTTGCATGGCACCCCCTCTGTCTCCAGGCCACCCGAGCGGGGATGGCTCGCTGCCCTTCCACACCACTCCGCAGAGCCCCCTTCTTGCATGTGTCCTGGCTCCCCTTCCGCACCGACTCCGTGGCTTGCGGCCCACCCAAGCCAGACCCACCGAAAGCACTCGGAGCGAATCGGTGAGTAGCGGGTAGATGCTGAGAGAGGTGGAATTCCTCCTGAGGCTGAGTAACACAGGATTAGGGCTGGGATATAGCTACAAGTGTGTTCCTCCTGAATTCTCTGCCCATCTGTGCCGGGCTGCTTCTCATCCTCCGTGTGGATGTCTGAGGTCTGCAGCATCCAAACCCTGGCCCTGGATCCCCCCGCTCCTTTTTGTCCGGCCATTCTTATGATTTCGTTGTAAATAGGATTTTGTATTTTCTCTGAACGTTGCTAATAAATCGTTGCAAAACTGTTGTTACTGTTGTGAGGTGTCCCGACTGAAGGGAGGTTTGGTTGCACTGCTGGTGCTTCATCCCCTTCCAACAGAAACACATAAACAGGACGCTGACATAATGTGGCATGGCCTGAAATTTTACTGGAGCGCGGGCTGTCCCTTCTCCGGTTAGGACTGAGGAACACGTCCTACATTTTGGAGCCCTCAGTACAAGAAGGACATGGACCTCCTAGAACGAGTCCAGAGGAGGGCCACGAAAATGCTCAGCAGTTTGGAACACCTCTCCTGCGAGGACAGGCTGAGAGGGCTGGGGTTGTTCAGCCTGGAGAAGAGAAAGCTCTGGGGTGACTTAACAGAGACCTTGCAGTACCTGAAGGGGCTCCAGGAAGGCCGGAGAGGGACCGTTCCCAAAGGGCTGCAGGGACAGGCCGAGGGGCGATGGTTTGAAACTGGAGAAGGGCGGGTGGAGATGGGACGTCAGGAACGAGTTCTTCCCCCCCAGGGCGGGGAAACTCTGGAGCAGGTTGCCCAGGGAGGGAGTTGAGGCCCCGTCCCTGGAGCTATTCCAGGTGAGGCTCCACCAGGCTCGGAGCGACCCGCTGGAGTTGAGGACGTCCCTGCTCCCTGCAGGGGGGTCGGACCAGATGACCTCGGGAGGTCCCTTCCAAGCCCCCCCATTGGATGACTCTCTGGTTCAGCCCCTGAGCAGCCCCAGGGCTCTCAGCCTTTCCCGGGCACACAGATGCTCCAGGCCCCTCAGCAGCTTCCCGGCCTCCCCTGGACTCTCCCCAGTCAGCAGTTCCCGCTCTCTCTGGAACCGGGGAGCCCAGAACCGGACACGACACTCCCGAGGAGGCCTCCCTGGGGCAGAGCAGAGGGGCGGGAGAAGCTCCCCGG
>VWZK01007191.1:73528-257622 GCA_013396935.1 Baryphthengus martii
GGCAAATTCCAACTCTTGAGACATGAGGCAAAATTCCTTTGGCTTAATGAAAGTGGGACCCCTGAGAGGCAGGAGGCAGGTATGTGGGACAAGGGGGGAGATGGGGAGATTCATCAGGGTATGAAAGGCACTGGAAAGAGGTGGTGTTTCCCATGCCTATAGCAAACAGGATGGGAATTTGGCGCCTAAAAACTTGAGAGAATCAGTAGAGACCTCAAAACCCCTGATCGCACTGACTGGAGAAGGGGGATTTGTTTTTTTTTTTTTACTTTTTCACTTCTTTCTGCCTTCCTTCCCTTCTGTGCTTGAGGTATTTCGAGGAGGGATGGAGTCGTGACGCCAGCTCTGCACAGGCCTGGCTGTGGTGTGGGAGATCCCTGCCCATCCCCACCACCTTCTTCCAGGGCAAGAACAAACTGCCAAGGGCCCCGATAGAGGCAGGAGCCGTTCACCTGCATTTCTGAGCTCCTGGCGCCCTCTGCTCTTCACACGGTGGTAAAAACCAGCCTAAGATGAAATTCAGGCTCCCCGTTTCAGCTCAACCCAGAAGCCTGCCCCATGCTCGCTCTTTCGTTCCCTCGACTTTTATTTTTTACTTTAGCTTTTGTTTTCTTCTGCTTTTGATCCTCCTGCAGGCTGCCTGTCTAAGGGAGCCTGGGCAATCCCAGGTTTAACTTCAATGTAAATAACGTTTATGTGTTATTTATTTATATACTTACCCACTCTACGCTTAAGCACTTCCAGTGATGGAGTATCCACAACTTTCCTGGGCAACCTGTGCCAGTGTCTCACCACCCTCTGAGTGAGGAATTTAGAATCAGAGAGTTGTTTTGGCTGAAAAAGACCTTTAAGATCATCGAGTCCAACTATTAACCCAACACTGCCAAGCCCACCACTAAAACCATGTCCCTCAGCACCTCATCTACATGTGTTTGAAATACCTGCAGGGACAGTGATCCCACCAGCTCCCTGAGCAGCCTGTTCCAGGACTTCAGAACCCTTTCAGTGATGACATTTCTCCTGATGTCCAAACTAACTGGTGCAACTTCAGGCCATTTCCTCTTGTCCTGGCATTTATTCCTTGGGAGCAGAGCCCAACACCCCCTGGCTCCAACCTCCTGTCAGGGAGTTGTGGAGAGCCAGAAGGTCTCCCCTGAGCCTCCTTTGCTCCAGTCTCAACAAGCCCAGTTAAACTTCTTCCTAATTTCTGATTTAATTCTACTCTCTTTCAGTTTGAAGCCATCACCCTTTGTCTTGTCACTACAAGCCCTTGCAAAAAGTCCATCCCAATCTTTCTTGTAGCCCCTGGAAGCCCTGAAAGGCCCTAAGAAGATCTTCCCAGACCCTTCTGCAGGCTGCACAAGCCCAGCAATCCCAGCCTGGCCTCCCAGCAGAGGGTTCCTGGCCTCCCAGCAGAGGGTTCCTGGCCTCCCAGCACCGCTGGGGCTCCTCCGGCCCCGCTCCAACAGCTCCCTGTCTCTCCTGGGCCGAGGACTCCGGAGCTGGAGCCAGCCCTGCAGGGGGGGTCTCCCCAGAGCCCTGGGAGCAGAGGGGCAGGATCCCCCCCTGGCCCTGCTGCCCACGCTGCCGGGGATGAGCCCGGGGGGCCAGGGGCTGCTGGGCTGCCCTGGCACATTGTTGGCTCACGTTGGTTCGTGTTTTCACCAACCAGCACCCCCGGGTCCTTCTCCTCGAGGCTCTGGATCCCCCCTCCAGCCATTCCAGCTCGCCAGGGGCTGGAAGGGCCAGGGTTGGGGTTGCGGCTGAGGTTGGGGCTGGGGCTGTGCCGGCAGCGGGAGGGTGGTGTTGGTCTCCAGCTCTGTCCCTTGTCCCCAGCTCTGAACTCGGCTCCCCGCCGAGGCCGCAGGGCCCCCATCGCGCCCCCCGCATCCCCGACAACCCTCCGCCCCGGAACGTTTTTTCCCCGGAACGCTTCTGCTCAGCCCCGGTCCTCGCCCGGCGCGCGCGGCACAGAGGAGAAAATGGCGGCGCCCATGAGGGAGGGCTCTCCCACCTCGGAGCCTGGCGCCGCTCCCTACGGCAACTTCCCCAACTATTCCCGGTTCCACCCGCCCGAGGGGCNGCCGGGCGGCGGGCCCGGCGGGTCCTGGGGCGATGGTCGGGGCTCAGGGGAAGGCTGGAAAGGCTGGAGCAGGCCCTGGTCTGGAGTACTGGGGGCTGTGAAAAAGACGAGGGGAAGGCACCAGTCTGGGATGTTGGGGGACTATGAGAGTCAGGGGAGGCACTGGTCTGGGATAGTGGGAGGCAGTGGGGCAGACTGGGGAGGCACTGGTCTGGGATAGTGGGAGGCAGTGGGGCAGACTGGGGAGGCACTGGTCTGGGATATTGGAGGAACGATCTAGCATATGGAAAAGACTGGGGATGAGACGCTGGTCTAGTGTGGTGGGGCAGACTGAAAAGACTGGGGGGGGATGAAGGCCTGGGAGGGGGCCATGGGGCAAACTGGGAAGACTGGGAAAGGCCGTTGCCTGAGATAGTGAGGCAAACAGAGGAGACTGGGGGAGGCAGGAGCTTGGGATGTTGGGAGGCCGATTGGAAAGGTGGAGAGGCCCTGGTGGAGAGTGTTGGGGGCACAGGAGCAGAGTGGGGAGGCTGGTGCAGGAAGTGTTGGAGGACAGACTGGGAAAGCTGGGGAAGGCATTCCCATGGGATGCTGGGAAACACTGGAGAAGACAGGAAGGACTGAGTGGGGGCAGTGGGGTCCTGGGGACCAGTGGGGAAGACTGAGAGGAGCTCTGACCTGGGGAGAAACAGCCTGGAAGGGCCGGGACAGGGGGAGCAGCCTGGGCAAAGGCACAGTCGGGACCAGGTGGGGGTCGGGAGATCATCGATGTGTGGGAAGCCTCCTCCGCAGGTCTCCTGGGATGGGGCAGGATGGAGCGGGATGGAGCTGCCTGGGTTGGTTTAAGCAGCTGAGTTGGTGGGTCTCTCCCCGCTCCCGCTGGACCGATGCCTGCAGCGCCCTGGGCTGCCGCGTGTCCCGAGCACTGGCGAGCGGCTGTAGGACGGCCCGGGGAGCGGGGGAACTGGGCGAGGCCCAAGCTGGAAACCGTCATCTGTTGAGGATTGAGTAGGGTCACGGCCCTGCTCCGCGAGAGAACCCGGAACTAAAACCCTGGTCGCGCGCCCTTGAAGATCTTGTAACAGAGCTGCTGAATCTTGTAGAATTTCTCAGTTTGGAGAGTTATTGTCTTTCTTTAGCTGGTTCTGCTTTTTTCTTCATAGAATCATAGACTGGTTTGGGTTGGAAGGGACCTCCCCAGGTCATCTGGTCCAACCCCCCTGCAGGGAGCAGGGACGTCCTCAACTCCAGCGGGTCGCTCCGAGCCTGGTGGAGCCTCACCTGGAATAGCTCCAGGGACGGGGCCTCAACTCCCTCCCTGGGCAACCTGCTCCAGTGTCTCACTAGCCCCGTGGTGAGGGACTTGTTCCTCAGGGTGCAGCTTTGCTGTGTTGTAGTTCAGAAGTATCTGTGTGTCTCCATCTCTGGTGAGGGCTTGAATTTTTTTTGTTTGTTTGTTTTCTTTTGTTGTTTTTTTGGGACTTGTTTTTTGTTGTTGTTTCTGTGGGGTTTTTTTCAGATGGAAACTTTCTCAGTGTATTAACTTAGAAATAATTATTCAGTCAGAATGAAACTGCATCCGGGCTGGGGACAAGAAACTGCTGTTTCTGTGGCTTCTCTTCCCCCAACGCCCCCCTGAAGATTTGAAAGGCCGCCTGAGGCTTTATCTGAGGGACAATTCTAGATCCTATTTCAGGTGAACTTGTCAAACGGGTCAAGCGGAGCTGTTCCCAGCCGGGTTGTTTGGAGAGGTTCACCACTAGAGGACGGTCTCTGCCCGCCTCTCGGGCCCCGCTGGCAGCCGAGGTCGTTCCGGAGCCTTCGCCCGTCTCCGTTAATAGAAGATGAATTCGCTTTGCGCTCGGTGGCGCGCTCTGGGAGAGGGAATTCGGAGGAGAGCTCCCGTGTTAACAGCCTTGTGCTACAGTCTGGTGGTCGGGGAACGTCTCTGACTTTCGCAGCAGCAGCAGCAGGAACGTATTGCTCTACATGAGGCGTTATAAATAGTGCTCAGCGTCTCCAGGGAACTCTGGTGCTCACCTCCGGAAGCCGGTGAAACCGCCCCCCTCCTCCACGTTGGATGAGGATGTCCAGCAAGATTCACATCAAATCCCAGCGAGGTGGGGGCTGGAAGGGACCTCTGGGGATCATCTGGTGCCACCCCCCTGCTCCAGCAGGGTCACCCAGAGCAGGGGGCCCAGCAGCGCAGGGTCCAGGCGCCTTTGGAATCTCTCCCGAGAAGGAGACTCCCCAAGCTCTCTGGGCAGCCTGGGCCGGGCTCCAACACCCTCCTGGCAAAGAAGTTGCTCCTTCTGTTTGGTGGAACTTCCTGGGTTCTGGTTTGTCTGTTGCCCCTTGTCGCTGCCACCCCTGAGCAGAGTCTGGCCCCATCCCCTTGCCCTTTAGGTGGATGATGTCATCGATGAGATTCCTGCGACTAAAGCTCACGCTCCTGTAGCTTTCGGAGCAAACCTCAAGACGTGGGGCATCACAGGTTTAGGACCGATCTCTGGTTGGCTTCCTGGCAGCCAGGGCCACCGCGGTGCTTTTGACTACGGAAAGGGAGATGGGCGCTGAGCTCGTCGCTCTGAACTCGGTGGAGAGCAAGCCGCGAGGCGGCGCTTGCCCCGCGCCGCCGAGAGCGGGATCCTGTGCGCTTGGCGAGGCGCGAAGGAAGCGGCTCGGGCCCGTGAACCCCTCTTGTTTTCCTTTCTGCAGGAGCTCAGCGTGGCTCTCTACAGGCACCTCCTCGGCCTTCAGGAGAGCGAAGGCGGCCTGGACCGGCCCGCAGCTGGAAAGGAGCTGAACCTTCTGTGCTGTGACATCGATCCGGTGTTGATCGAGAGGGCTCAGCGGCGCAGCCCCTTTCCTGCCGCCATATCCTTCGCCAACCTGGACATCATGGACTCCGGCGCCAGGGAGTCGTTCCTCGGCTCCTACCTGGGCCGTTTTGGCCGCTCCGCCTTCGACATCGGTTTTTGCATGTCCGTGACCATGTGGATCCACCTGAATCACGGGGATAGCGGCCTGGTGGAGTTCCTGTCCTTCCTCTCCTCTCTCTGCCGGTACCTGCTGGTCGAACCGCAGCCCTGGAAGTGCTACCGGGCGGCCGCGCGCCGCCTGCGGAAGCTGGGCAGGAATGACTTCGATCACTTCCGGTCTCTTGCTATCAACGGGGACATGGCGGAGGAGATCACCCAGATCTTGAGGCGGGACTGCTCCATGGAGCTGGTGCGGTGCTTTGGGAGCACCAGCTGGGACAGAAGCCTCTTGCTCTTTAAATCGAGCGGCTCCGGTCGCGGGGATGCGGAGTCTTCAGGGCAGGAGCAGCGGGTGACAAACGGCCTCTCGTGAATTCCCGGGCGAGGGGGCGCTCGCTGTTTGTAGGGATTCCGCCGGCTCTGTTGGGACCTTGGCCCCCCGTAGGGAGTCTGGGGCCCGTAACGTCCACGTAATTTAACCCACGGTTTTAACCCACGGTTTTAAATCCCTGGAACGATTCTGAGGTTGCCATTTCTCGAAAGTACTCCTGAAATCCAAGTTGCTGCATGTGTGCTTTCTGTGCGTGCCCAGAATAGTCCCTGGAGGAAGAGAGAACGTGCCTTTTTGTGTCTCTGGAGCTTTTCGAGGAAAGGGAACATCTCTGTTGATCTGCACAATGAGGTGTTTGTTCTGCCGCTCGTCATGTTTTCCGTATAAAATACTCTTGGAGAACATCACCTGGTTTACCGGCTATGAACAAGTGACCTGGGGCCTTGCAGACCGTGGCTGGTGTTAGGTCACCCCGAGAGGTGGTGGCTGCCCCATCCCTGGAACCATCCCAGGGGAGGTTGGATGGGGCTCTGAGCAACCTGCTCCGGTTGGGGATGTCCCTGCTCCCTGCAGGGGGGTTGGTCTCAGTGAACATTAAAGGTCCCTTCCCACCCAAACCAGTCTGGGACTCTGACACTGGTCAGGCTGTGGTGGAAGGACCTTTGTGGGTGGGCCCTGCCTGGCGTGATCTGTGTGGGGAGCGAGGGCTCTCTGAGGGAGGGCGGCTCTGTTCAGGTGCGTCACAGAGCGAGTGCTTTTTGGAGCAGTGTCCTTGAAATAAAAATAACTTAACTTTGTCGTCAATACTGTTTGGGTTTTTTTGATCTTTCTTTTTGCTGGCGTTGTTTCCAGCACCTCAGCGGTCCCACGTAGTTGAGTTGATGATTTGGTTGTATTTACGGGCTCAAATGAGACTTCAGTGAGCGTAAGGCTGCCTTTGGCTACAGTCAAAGTGTTACAGCTTTCACTGGGTTGTGGTTTGTTAGGGTTTTATTTCAGTAAAATCTAGGAAGAAAGGAATCTCGGGCAAAACGTCTTATTTTAAGTTCAGTTTTCTTGTTTTAATTGTGGCTCTAGTTCATACACGGTGGTTTTGTTAGTAAGTAGGAGTCGCGCTTCTCCAGCGTCGTCTGAAGAGATGAAAAACCTCCCTTGGGCAGACTGTGCCACACAGAAAGAGGCAGCTGATGGCTCTTACCCGATTTCCAAGTTCCGCTGCTTCCTTCCTTCCTCTCTTCAGAGAGCTCTAGAGAGGTTGGATCAGTGGGCTCAGACCAGTTGGGTGAGGTTTAATCAGGCCAAGGGCCGGGTCCTGCGCTTCGGTCGCAACAACCCCGTGCAAAGCTCCGGGCCTGGAGAGGAGCGGCTGGAGAGCTGCCTGCCCGAGAAGGAGCTGGGGGTGTCAGTGGACAGCCGGCTGGACCTGAGCCAGCAGGGCGCCCAGGTGGCCAAGAGAGCCACCAGCATCCCGGCCTGAATCAGAACTGGGGTGGCCAACGGGAGTAAGGAAGGGGTTGTGCCCTTTGTACTCGGCGCTGGTGAGACCGCCCCTCCAGGGCCGTGTCCAGGTTTGGGCACCGCAGGATCAGAAGGACGTTGAGCTGCCGGAGCGGGTCCAGAGAAGGGCGACGAAGCTGGTGAAGGGTTTGGAAAACGTGTCTCGTGAGGAGAGGCTGAGGGAGCTGGGGTGGTTTAGTCTGGAGAAGAGGAGGCTGAGAGGAGACCTCGTTGCTCTCTACGGCTGCCTGAAAGGAGGTTGTAGCGAGGCGGGGATTGGCCCCTTCTCCCTAGGAACTAACGAGAGGACAAGAGATAACGGCCTCAAACTGGGCCAGGGAAGGTTTAGGTTGGACACTATGAATTTCTTTCCTGCAAGAGTGGTCAGGCCTTGGAACAGCCTGCTCAGGGAAGTGGCGGAGTCCTCATCCCCGGAGGTGTTCAAAGGGCCGTTGGATAGGGCACTTGAGGGCACAGTCTGGTGATGGTGCAGCCACTGAGTAGTAGGTTGGACTTGATGATCCTAGAGGTCTTTTCCAACCTTCATTAGTCTATGGTTCTAGGAGAGGGAAGGCTGGGTATGTGCCGTAGGCATTGGGTCACCAGAGCTTGGAGGAGCCTCCTCCAGGAGGAGCTCTGCTCTAGCAGTTCTCGGTGTGCAGGGCACAGAGGAGCTTTGATTGCCTTTTACTTTATGTCCTTGCTGGGAATTGTTATTGACTTGTGCGGTGATAGTGGAGGGGGGAGGGAACAATCCAGAGAAAGTTTTGGTTTCCTCCACAGCCAGCTCGGATGAAAGAGTGAAGTGTGGGAGTGTCCTGGGCCTGGCTACAGCCTGCTGGGTGCAGCAGCCCTGTGTACACGGACACGTGTTCAAAGGGACGGAGCAGGGTCCCAGGAGGGCTTTGAGGCTCTTCACGTAAATGCAACTTCCAGTGTTCTGCTCCATGGAAAATACTCAGGATTCTCCTCAGGAGTCCTGTGGGCTCCTGTGCCCTCTGAGCTGCAGACCAGTGCCTGCCCTGGTGGGGCTGGTTTTCTTTAAAGATGACTTTTAAGCCTGGGCTGATTTCCTTGTCGCTGTGGGAGTGAAAGGAGCAGCAATTCCCTGTCTTTTCCTGAGGCTTCACCCAAGTGCTCGATCTCTCCTGTGGCTTATATATGGCATTTGTCACTTTGGTCACCCAGCGCCTCGGCTGCCACCCGCTGCCGTCCGGGGCTCGGCTCCGCTGGCTCCGGGGCTGCCGGGCGGCTCAGCCGCCCCGGTCCTTCTCCGCAGGGGCTCTTCCCGTGCTGTGCAGCTGGTGGCACCGGAGTACCGTGCAACCCGCAGCCTTGCCCCGTGGGATGTTTCTCTTGGGTTGTGTCAACGTGGGTTGCTGTTTTCTTTGAACTTTGGAATATTTAGAAAACAGGCCTGGGTTTATCTGCTCAAGTTTAAAGGGGTGAACGGGGTTTCTTGCCTTTTATTTTCCTCCGGGGATTTACACACTTCCCTGTGAAAAACTTTATGAAGAGTTGCCAGGAAGGTAGACAGCAAATAGTTGTAAACAGGAGACATCCCCTGCACCCGTGACCCCTCTGGTTCCTGTTCCTTATGTGCTGAGGGGGCTTCCTCTGGGCTGCTGTTTGGTGACAGGTCGTGGGTTGGATTTTTTTTCTTCTTTTTTTTCCAGCCTTTCTGTGCTGCCTGTGCAAAGACCTGCAAAGCAGCCCGGTGTGCGCGGGACGTGCGATGGCTTCTGAGCCGTCTCTCGAGTCTGTGCTATTAAATTGCTAAGATCGGTGCGTCCCCTCGTCTCAGAAATGGCTGAGCTCCAGAAGCAGCTCTCTTTGGCTTGGGCACGTCAGTGTGTTTTGTTTCTTGTCCTTCGGATGTTGCCACAAATACGGCCTAAAATAACGACAACACAAATGTCTCTGCAGTTCTTGGGAAACAAAGGAGCTTGAAATGGAGTCAGTCCTTTAGCAGACAGCAGGAAAAAAAAAAAAAATCTCTTTTCTTTCATTTCCTTTTCAGCTTGTTACTTCTGCTCTGCAGGAAGAGATGAGATGAGACAAGTGGGAGCCCAGCTCTGTGACAGCGACAGAAGAGAGCCTGGGGATCTCAGCTGCAGTGCTTGTGTAAGGCTCAGGAGAATGATCTTTTTTTTATTTTTTTTTTCTACTCTGCTCTCTCTGCCTTTTGCACTGTGGCTAAGATGTGTTCCCAGGTCTCGTGAAGGCTAAAGGGGCTGAGGGTAAAGACGAGTTAAACCCCAACACTTCCATTCCCTGTTGCTGGGAGCGCTTTGCGTGGGTGGTGGGGAATCGCTCCTCGTACGGCTGGTGCCGTGGAGATGCCCCTTGTTCGTGTGAGCCCTGGGGGTGGTCACTCCTGTAGAGCTCGGGGTACCTGGGTTAGGACCCAAAATACTGCGGGGTGCTGGGATGGGATTCTCAAGCTGCTGTCCTGTTCCTCTGGCAGCGAGCGAGGAGTTCCCGTGCGAGGGCCTTGTGCGGTTCCCGTGCGAGGTCCTTGTGTGGTTCCCGTGCGAGGGCCTTGTGCGGTTCCCGTGAGCTGTGATTGTTGCTCAGACCTTCCCTCGGTTTTTCCATCCCTGAAGTGAGCTCGACCACCGCCCACCCCTGTGGAGAACCCTGACGTGGAGAACGGGCCGTGTGCTTGTGCAGCGCTTGTGCGAATGAAGGATCCTGAGGAGCTGAGCTGTGTCGGCAGCTCTGAGCTTTGCCGTTGCTCACAGTCATCACTGCCGATGCTAATTAGGTACCGGAGCTTCAAAGTCTTCTGACTAATTAGGTCTCAGGCCGCTGTAGCAAACTGCAGGTAACTATCCCCCTTCCTTGGATGGAAAAGCCTGGGCAGCTGAGGTGGAGCATCTGGTGGTGCATAAGCTGCCATCAAAGTTGGGGCTGAGAACTCGGAGCTTCCAGGTTCTGGATGATTCTGCAGTTGCTTCCAGCCTTGGTCAGGAGTAAGATTTGGAGGGAGCCAATAAGTTTAGTTTTTAAATTTTTCTTCGCTTTTAACATTTGCTGATGCTACAAGACAGTTCAGTTTCCAGCCCAAGGGATGTGCCGAGTGGGGGAAAAAGTTGAGAGAGTAGATGGGGTGCAAGAGCAGCAGTTCTAGCAGGTGAAGGCCGGCAGCTGCCGGAGCAAACGGCTGCTGGAAGCACCTCTTTCCCTGCTGCCTACTTCCCTTCTTACGCACGTATGCGCTGCCAGCCCCGCCGACGCCGCTCGTCCGCGTTTCTGGATGGTGACATGGCTGAAAAATGACTTAATTCAACTTTCCCCCGAGTGTGTGACCAGCCCAAGAGCACAGGAATGGAGTTTAGGAGCCGAGAGTTGACAGCAACACGTCAGCTCCCATGAGCAGCGTCCTCTAGATGGAAACCCGGTGACTTGTCGCCACAAGCTTATACAGCAGAAGCTGCAGATTTTCGGATTTCCTTTGCTCAGCCGAGGGCAAGTCCGTTCTTGTTCTCCCTGGCATTTTGCTGGCCGTGAATTAAAGGAGAAAAGTGAAAGGTGTCAGCCCCTGGAAACATGGGCATCTGTTTCTGGCAGGGTGGAAAGCTGAGCACACGGTGTCTTTTCTCTAGCAGGTGTGAGCCGGTTCTCATGTGAAGTTTCGGTTTGTTGGGTGAGCTGGTGGTGTGAGGAGATGGAGCCCGTTTGGCAGAGCTGGGCGAGGGGAGCCTGGTGGGAAAAGCAGCTGCAAATCCAAGGTGTGAGTGAGATTGTCCCCGGACGTGCGCCGGTGGCCGGCCCTGGGGAATCTGGGGCTGTCTCCGGACGTGCGCCGGTGGCCGGCCCTGGGGAATCTGGGGCTGTCTCTGGACGTGCGCCGGTGGCCGGCCCTGGGGAATCTGGGGTTGTCCCCGGACGTGCGCCGGTGGCCGGCCCTGGGGAATCTGGGGTTGTCTCCAGATGTGCGCCAGGCTGGCCCTGGTGCACTGAGGAACGCTCAGTAGGTCAGAGGGGATCAAAAAGCTTCACCGTTCGCTTCCTTGTGCCCTGTTGGTTGTGGAAGCGGCTGCAGCTTCGCCACGTACGCTGCAGTTCCACGTCTAGGTGGGAATGGTCTCTTGGAGTCTCCAAGGCTCTGACCTCGTGGAGAAGGTGATAGAGAAGGGATGTCAGGGGAGTTAGTCCTGCCATTGGGCACATTCTTTAGGCACCTCAGTTCTCAGTTAACATGAGCAGGGGGTTTGGTTTCCCACAGGCCTTTCCACAAAATTCCCTCGGAGCCTCATGGGCAGAAGCCTTTGCCACCAGTTCTCTTAACAGCTCAAGCTTGAGTTTCTTGGATTTCGTTATGTGGGAGTGTCCTTGTCACCTTAGAGCTGGGTCACCCACCAGGTTTGGACTCCAAAGGGGTCTTGAGTTTGAAGAAGAAAGGTTGGGATCATGATCTGGGGTTGAGATATGATTATAATGTTCCAACAAGAACTGAAGGTGCTTTGAGTCTAAAAGACCTTTTCTCTAGGTTGGGAAGTGCGGATTCCTTCCATAGGCTTGTCACCAGCTGGCTGCAGAACTTGGGTGAGCTGCTCCTTTCCTTGGACCTGTGGTCTTGCACTCTTGATGTCACTGGCGAGCGTAACCTGACAGCTGGCCTGCTAAGCTCTTGAGGGAACACGAAATGCTCTGCAGACCTGATCTGCTGGAGAGCAGCTCTGGGGAAAAGCCCTGGGAGTGCTGGTGGCCAAGAGGATGCCCAGGAGCCAACAATGGGCCCTCACGGCCAGGAAGGCCAAGGGGCTTCTGGGGGCGTTAGAAGGAGCGTGGCCAGCAGGGCCAGGGAGGTTCTCCTCCCCCTCTACTCTGCCCTGGTGAGGCCCCAGCTGGAGCACTGGATCCAGTTCTGGGCACCCCAGTTCCAGAAGGACAGGGAGCTACTGGAGAGAATCCAGCGCAGAGCCCCTGAGCTTGTGAAGGGAGGGGAGCAGCTCCCTGCTGAGGAGAGGCTGAGGGAGCTGGGGCTCTGCAGCTTGGAGAAGAGAAGCCTGAGGGGGGACCTCAGGAATCTTTATAAATATGGAAAGGGCAGTGTCAGGAGGATGGAGCCAGGAGCTTCTTGGTGATGTCCAATGACAGGACAAGGGACAGTGGGAGCAGCTGGAGCAGAGGAGGTTCCAGGGAGACATAAGGAAACACTTTTTCCCAGTGAGGGTGCCGGAGCCTGGCCCAGGCTGCCCAGAGAAGTGGTGGAGTCTCCTTCTCTGGAGACATCCCAGTCCCCCCTGGATCTGTTCCTGTGTGACCTGCCCTGGGTGACCCTGCTCTGGCAGGGGGGTTGGACTCGATGATCTTTTGAGGTCCCTTCCAGCCCCTACCAGTCTGTGTGATTCTGTGACCAGACAATCTGAGTGCAGTCAGCTGTAGGCTGGGTTTATAAAACATCTATTTTCAGCTGCCTGAATTTTTATCCTGACTTGGCACAAACCCGCTCCTTCCTTGGATCCTTCACAGAGCCACTTCGCTCTGAGCAGGAGGTTTTCCTTCGAGTGATGATGTTTTCAGAGTGGTAGAGCTTTCTAAACTCCTTCAGCGTGGTGTGGAGACCGTGCTGTGAAGCAGGGAAGATAAGGAGGGATCTTACTCATCCCTCCATAACAGAACACACTTGAGAGAAGTGCCTTTGGAAGTGATTAAAGCCGCCTTCCTTCCTTCTGAGTTGCATATGGTGGGTCAAAGATTAGACATGGCCCTGCAGATCCTCTGCTGTTCCCTGCTGTGGAGCGCTTCGTGATTCCGTAATAATGAATTCTCTTTTATTGTTGCACTAGCAGTTTATGGGTGTTCCGTGTCAGTGATAAGGATTTAGTTAGAACTGAGTCGGAGGGTGGTGTCCCTCCTTGGCATTCTCGGTTCCCCTCCACCTCTGGGGTCAACCCGGAGACTCTGAGGTCTGTGAAATGCTCAGAAGCTGCTGAAATGCAGCTTTCTTACCCCAGCAGCTGGAATCCAGGAGCAGTCGTGCTGCAACAGGCCTGTCCTGCGAGAGAACAACCTGCCGGGTGACACATCAAAAGAGAAGGGCAGCTCCGTGGTGTTCTCTGCGGAGATCAAAAGGAGGTAGCAGGGCCCCTGGGACTGCTCCTCGCTCTCTCCGTGTCCCTTTAATCTCAGCTGCCTCCTAGAACCTCACTGTCTCAAGCACTTGAGATGGTGGTGGGAAAAGCTCATTTGGGAAGTGCCTAGTGTGAGGGAAGAGATCCCTGGTGGAATGCTGGGGAAGAATTCTCTTTCTCTTTGTGAAGAAACCGTACAGGAGAGCGAAGCTTTGGACATACCCTTCTAATCCCAGCAACATCTTCATGTCCCACCGTGAGCAGAAAAGGGTGCGGACGAGCTGGGCACGAGCTGCCCGGGGAGAGGGGTAACTGGTGTCGGTCTCTACCTAGAGGACATCCCTCCCCTTCTGCAGCTGCTGTGCCGTGAGGGGAGCAGGGCAGGAGGGCTCCTCTGGAGAGCTCCTGTTGGGTTAGATCAGAGGTTAGACCTCCTTGCTGCCGGTGTGAGGAGGTGAGTGAGTTAGCAGGGCAGGCTTTGAGAGCTGGGAGGGCTTGTCAGGGCTGCGTGTGGTCGCTCTTACCCAGGGCTCTTGGATCTCCTGTGACTGACTTGCTGGAGTAACGCCGCGTTCTCTGCCTGGGCGTTCCCAGCCTGACCAGCGCTGACTCCTCTTGTCTGGGGTGGCCAAGCAGGGCCGATGCTGAATTATTTATTGTCCTCTAGCCCCTAGAGCAGGACCTGCAGTGCGTTCCTTACTGACTCAGGGTGAGCTTTAACTCCACATCTTAACCATTACTTAACCAGGTGTCGCTTCGTCTTTTCCTCAGAATCCCCACAGTCGTTACTCAGGACCTGGGGTGTCTGAGAACGGCTTTGGGTTTGCCCTGCCTGGTTTCTGAGCCCACTGCAGAGCCCCTCTGTGGCCAACCTCGTTCTTGGATCGGGGCAGCCGCAGTGACCAGCGAAAGCACCTTTTTCTACTTTCTGTCCACCAACCGGTGGGACTTTCCAAAATGGTGTGGCTTCTTCTGTGACATCTTGTACAGTGCTTGGGGCAAGGGTTGCCTTCATGGAAAAGGCCAAAGAGAGCAAAGGTGTTGAACCTGAGGGCAGGGGAATGTGGGAAGAAGTGGGAAAGATGGTGTCTGAAAGGCCACGGCTCAGAGAAAGGGAGCAGGGCCCTTGCAGGAGTGGTGAGCTTGGAATGTTGAGCCCTGGAGCTGATTGAAGGGGGGGCGAGAAGGGAAGAAGAGTGAATGTGGATGAGACTTGGGAATCAAAGGAGGTATTCCTGGGGGACCTCCTGGCCTCTGCATTTACGAGCAGTTTTCTCCTGAGGTTTGCGCTGTCGGTGCCGAAAGGAGGAATCTCATGTGACCTGGTGTGAAACTGATTGAGGGGCATTCCCGAGGCCAAAGGACACCTTTACCTGAGCTGTAGGTTGAAACTAGAGTTGATACCGTTGCTAGCAGGCATCAGAGTAAGGCAAAGGGAAAAACCAGGCCCGTGCTGGACCTTGCTTTCCCCCAGCGCGAGTTTCCCAGGCGACTGGTTAGTGTCCCAAACACGGATCTTTGCCTTCGGGGGAGGCGGGGAGCAGAGAGCTGCTCTGCTTCTCCTGTTCCCTCTTGATCTGCGTTTCTGGCTGATGCTGTCACCGGCAAAATTTGCTCCGCTCCTTGCCAAGGCTGCAGGTCCTGGCTGGTAGCTGTTCCCCGCTCCCTGTGCGTGTGTCTGCGCTTTTTCTGCAGACCGGCTTCAGCTGGTTTGTGTGAAGTGCTGACTCCGGGCGTCGTGCAGGGCATGACTCAGACGGGGAGAGGTTTAGGGGAGAGGGAGGAAAGTCTTTTTAAGGAGTTGTAAGTTATAAGCTCCAGCAAACAGTGTTGGTAGAGGTGGCCTGGTTCTCTTCCAGGTTCAAAAGGAAGAGTATTTAGGATTTACGAGGAGCTGGCACAACGGCAAGGCAGAAGGCGGCTTTGTTGAGTGTGTAAATGCTCATAAAGCCACTAGTAAAGCTGGTGAGGTTGTGTGTGTGGACAGGCAGGGAGGAGAGGAGGCGTGAATCGAGAAGGTATGCGGAGGTTTCCAGAGGGCCTAATGTTCCCTCTAGAAGTAAGTTGATGATGGGCACGGTTGTCATCAGCAGAGCAACTGGTTGATGCAGAACTTGGTTCCCTTCTAGTCCCTGCCCAAGGCAGGTGGGTCCACTGAGTCCCACAGCTGCGATTGCGGCGCCTTGTGCCGTGTCATCCAGGGTCCTCTGAAAACCTGTGGCTCCTAAAGACCGGAGAAGGGCCAAGTGGCCGTCGGCTCTCTTAGAGGGAGGTCCTGGAGAGCAGTTCACCCTGGTTCCTCTCTCCTCTATGGATATCATGTGACAGAAACACAATTTTGATGGTGATGAGACATGAGACTGGCCCATTTCTCCCCCTTCACAAGATCTGCTTTGCTTGTGCATCTGCTGTCGGGTGGCAGAGGCACCTGCGCTGTGGTTCTACGATGGCAAAATGAGTCCTGGGGGGCAGCGAAGACGGCGAAGGGCAGGCTGGTCTGGGCCTGAGGGGCTGGGGAAGAGGGAAGGGGCAGTAGATGAGCTGGATATGGTGCAGAAGTTGGGCACCTCCACGCACGAGAGAACACCCTCCCTGCTTCCCTTACGTTGGCATTTCTTTGACAAGACGTCAGGGAAGGCGCTCGTCAGACGATTTGCTGATGCGGGAGCTTTGAAGGCTCCCAAGATTTGCCTCCTGCGCAAAACTCGGCGAAAGTAGGTTGGAGCCGTCTGCCCTGCTTACCGGCGGCTCCCTCCCCACGGCGATGGACGCCCTAAGATCAGAGCTCCGCGAGCGCACAAAGGGAAGCGCCAGGCGGGGCCGACAGCCCGTTCCTGTTCCCGGCTCCGAACAATGCTGACGAAGCCCTCTGGGGCTGGGCGGCCCAGCCTCTCCATTCTCCTTTCCCAGCCAGGTGGAAAGCGAAGCCTGAGCCGGCTGCGTGTCCTGAGGTTCCCCGGCCCGAGGGCCGTCTCCCTGCCCCGGCCGCTCTCTGCTCCGCAGAGCAGCGTTTGCGTGGACGTGGGGGACGCGGATGCGCGTGCCGGGAGGCTGCTTCTACCCCTGCGCGCGCAGCTGACGCTGGCGTCGCCCTTTCAGAAGAACCAAAGTCGGTCCCGGCCTCGCCTGGCACGGTCCGTGTTGCGTAGCTCGAATCCCTTCCTGTGAATTCAGGAGAGCTGAGGCCTGGAAGGAGCCCCGCTTTCTACGCTCCTTCAGCCACCGTCGCCCGGGGCTGCGTCACGGTCAGATCCGTGGCTCAGCAGGTGAACTCCACATCCACAGGTTTTGGGATTCGGGTGGAAAGACTGGAATGGTGCGTTAGGGGAGTAAGGGCCGGTTGTGAAAGGCAGCTCCACGGCTGAAACTGGATTTGGAGCTCTCTGCAGACTAACCAGATGTGATTCTGTGAGGCTTCTTAGCCAGTAAGGGCTGAGAGCGGGGGCCGTCGTGTACACGTGCCTTGGATGTGTCTGTGCTGCTTCCCAAGACCCGGCTGTTTGCTTTGAAAATATAGAAAGAATTTGAATTTTTTTCTTATGGGGTAGGATATAACTGAAGAATAAGGACGTGTTGTCAGCCTTGCTTCCAGCCTTGCCTGCAGCAAGTGTGAAGCAGAGAAAATAAGGAGGGAGGTCATGTGAATTGGAGCTGAGCTGCACTCTAAGGTGGAAGCCCCATCCCTGGAAGTTTTTAAGGCCAGGCTGGATGGGGTCTGGGCAACCTGCTCTAGTGGGAGGTGTCCCTGCCCATGGCAGGGCGGTTGGAACTCGATGATCCCTTCCAACCCTGACAATTTGATGGCTCTAAGATGAGGATCTGCTTTAGTAGAGTTGGTGATGTACACGGGATTAGCTTAGTGGGGCTCTAAAGCTAAATACATCAGGTTAGACAGCACAAAGTCTGTATCTGTTAATTTTTTTGTTTGTTTTTTTGGTGTTAGGGGATGTTTTTGTCCCTTCTGCTGAGCAGCTGGAGGTGCAAAGGGTATTTGATGCTCCCAAGGGGCGAAATTCACTCCAAGCTACTAAGGGGCCTTCCTGCGCCGCCTTCATCTCCAACCAACGGCCAGGACCTGCCCCGAGCGTTCCCCTTCTCTTGCTGCCAGGCCAAGGCTCTCCTCAGGTTCCTGGGTAAGCGGTGGCGCTGCTTAGAGTTGAGCTTCACAGCCCACGCGGGCAAAGTGGGGCTCAGAGAGGCTTCCACGTGCGTCTGCGCGCGTCGCGGTGTTGGCGTCCGCACGAACTCGGCCGGTGCCTGGGCCTCGCAGGCGGGTGTATCGGCTCCGGTCTGGGCAGTGTTTGCTCCCTGCAGTCTGGTTTCTCTAGAGAGCTGAAGAGAGAAATCCCCTGTGGGTTTTAAGTCCTCCCTCCCTTCCAACCAGCAATTGGTAGGCTGGTGTTTTTTTGTTTTTGTTTTTTTTTTTATAATTCTTCAGCCCGTGGTGGAAAATCGAAATTTCTGTAGCTGCTGCCCGGGCGGGTCTTCCCCGAGCACATTCCATGTGTGTCCACGCTGGTCTGGGCAGTGTTATCTCCCCACGTTCAGATAGAGAACAGACCTCTGCCTGCTGCTGTTAAGGAACAAGAGCACGTAGAGAGCATTAAAAGGTGAGCAGAGCACAGAGGGAGCTGGGTGGGATCTGCAAGTGATCCAAGACTGGGTGTCAAAACATCCCCACCCCATTCCTTGCGTGGCTGGGATGCTTTGCAAAAAGCTTCCCCTTCTCTCTAAATTGCAGAGAAAGTGGCCCAGAAGTAACTCTCCAAGGGACCCGGCCCAGCTCCCAGAGACTCCACTGGGAGTCTGGTCCCGCTGTAGCGGCGTCGCCAGCGCCGACCGGTGCGTTGCTCCTTGTCTAAGCGGGCGGAGAAGGGGCCGCTGCGAGGGCTCGTTATTAGCAGCGTAGATCGGGAGCCGGGCGCCGGCGAGAACGGCCGGGCTGATTTAGTCGTGGTTCACCAGCTCCGCTGCCCGTGGGCAGCATCCTCCTCAGTACAGCCGCACGCCGGTCCCAGCGGCTCCGTCCTCTTGGTGCTGTCGAGTTCCTGCTTCGGGTACCAAGTTAATCTCGGAGTCCGAGCCGTGACGGCAGCAGGGGGTTTAGGAGGCTCAGGAGCGGCAGAAGTTGTTCTGTGCTGACAGCTCCTTGGACAGCTGGAGAACCTGGAGGGGCAGGCGCAGCCGGGCTGCTCTGCGTTGGTTGTTTTGCCAGGGGGTCTTCCCTGGTGGAGGTGGTGATAGGATTGGACCAGATCGGTCCACTTTGGGGAGGAGGGATTGAAATGCTGACCCTTCCCAGTACCAAGTGGTGACCAGGAGATGCAGCCAAGAGGCAAGTTCCAGTTGTGAGCCAGGTTTTGCTGCAGTCAAGGGTTGGTTTATAAATTCAAAGATGTGACCCTGAGTTGCTTCTTACTCAACTTAAGGGCTCATCAAGGACTGAGGAGCTTCCACCACAGCAGAAGTTCACACTTCTGGGTACCTGTCAGACATTTTGTATTGAAATTCAGTCCTGCCAACCACCAAATACTCTACTGTGGTCCAATTGAGATCCCCCGGGACCTTGTAAAATCAGGGGCTTTTCTCTGGATCCGCTTGTGGTCATTGCCCTAGATAATACCCTGTGTTGTATAATCTCCAGAGCACACTCCAGATCCGTACGTGGGCGAATGTTCCAGGGAGAACTGAATCCAGCGCTCAGGTCGGAACATGTCCCGTCGATGTTTGTTGCCATCAGCGTGAGCTGGCTGTCGGGGAAGCTGCCAGCGGAGCAGGGATGGATGGCGACCTTCTCTTTCACCTGGAGGCTCCACACCACCGTGGTGCGCTCGAAACTAGGTTGGAGAAAGCTCTGAGCAGCGGATCCGTTTGCGGGAGGAAAGGGTTTGTCAGGTGCTAGCTCAGGTCTGGCTCCTAAGAGGGGTAAACGTGTTACGTGCTGCTACGTTCCAGGTTTCCCCCTGGGCGAATAAATCCAAGGCCAAATGAACCACCGGATTTTTTTGGTGCCTCATGGCCCACTGCTTTAAAAGGAAAAAAACATCTGGAGCTGTTCCCCCTTGTAACTCCCTTGGTGAATCAGTTTTTGAGTGTCCCCTGTTGTTGGTAGGAGAGAGCTGTGCTGCCATGTTGCCATGACCGGAGGAACTGGGACTTAAACCAGTGTCACCTGCTGGGAGAGCTGGCCCTGGGGGGATAAACTGGTGCAGCATCACGGACCTCAGTGAAGTTACACAGTGAGGAACGCTGGATTGGCACCTGGATGAGGTGTAAATCCAGAGTGGAGCTGCAGCTGTGGCTCTCAACTGGTGTGATCTTGCTCCTCATCTTGTGCTTCTAACCCCAAAGCACCGTTCTTATGTTGGTTGTGGTGTCTTTCAGCCCTGCTGCCCTTTATCCTGCGCAGAGGAGCCGACGGATCGCGTTGGCTGTGCGACGAGGCTCTGGAGGAGTTGCAAGTCAAGCCCCAGATGTTTTCCCTTCCCTTTTGTAAGGGTTTCCTCTGTGTGTGGGGATGGGGCAGCTCAAAGGGGCCAGCGTTTGTTGAGTGGCAGAGGTTGCTGGCCAGGGGAGGCCCTGGTGTTACGCTGGGATGTCACCAGCCCGAGAACGTTGGAGACAAAGCAGATCTGGGGGCTCTTGGAGTTGATCTCAGTGCCACAGAGGCGGATGAAGCCGGGCCCGTCGGCATTAGGCAGCTGGGAAACATGCGGGCCGAGTTTGCTAGGGCTGAGAACCAGCCAGGCCCATTTCCATGAGGAATTGGGCTCCAGTGGCACCAGCCCTGCTTCGCACGGGTGCTGGGTGAGTCTGTCAGAGGAGCCCTTTGTGCAGCGGGGGCTGCGGGATCCCCTCGCAGGGCTGCGGGCCGCCTGCCCTGACCCTCTCCCGCCGTTCCCGGCGCCGCGTTCTTCCTGCGTCAGAGCCCCCGTCGCCCGCCCCGCCGTGACTCACGGCCGGGATTCCTCAGCTCTGAAGTGGTTGCTTCTTTCTCTTTCTCCCCCTCCTCCCCAGGTGCTGAGCTTTTTTTCCAAAGCCTTGAATCGAAGGGTGTGTCTCTGAAACCTCGCAAACAGACGCAGGCCCCGGCAGGAACGGGTGAGCGCCGTTCCCATTATGTTATGAATACCTGGCCGCTCGCCACGGGGATCCTGCCAGGCCCAGCAGCCAATCGCCGGCGCCGAGACCTGCTGAGCTCCGGGGTTTTGCTCCTCTCGCTCAGTCAGGGCTTTGCGGAGATGGACAGTTTTGATCTCCTCTCGGCAACAGCCGTGTTTTCGTACTCGCTCGGCCGGCTGCGTTATCCCGGTTCCCACGGTTAGCGGCTTCCCAGGGTACGCTGCCGCTCGGGGTGGAGAGTTGAGCAGGCAGCTCCGGAGCTGGACTGCTCGTCCTTGCGTGTGACTCATCCCAGCCAACCTGCAATCTCAAATATTTTCTGTCGCCCTGCCCTACGCGCTGGGCGCTGCCCCGGCTCCCCCCCGGTCCCTCGGTGGGTCTGGAGCCGACGTGCTGCATCGGGTGTGGAGGCTGCCCGGTGTATATGGGCACCGGGGGGGTTTGTCGGGCTGGGAGGCAGCGTAGTTGGGCAGTCTGGGCCCAAACCATCTCCATTTCCTGAGGGTGGCCGTGCGCCGGGTGTTGGGCTTCTTGCACCTCCTCAAATGTGCCAGGAGCGCTTGGTTGTTCCTGGAGAGGATGCTGAGGGATGTGTGGGGTGTTTCAGTAACCCTCCTTAAGGTAGGAGAGGATGCCATAGCTGAGACTTCAGCGGCACCTCCTGAGCGGTCAACAAACTCTGAGCCCCAGTTACAAGCTCTGGCTGCTCGTGTCTACAAAGGCCCGAGGGACCAGATCCTCGCTGCCAGCGCAGGGTCTGCAGCCCGTGCCACGATGCGCTGCCAGGCCCCACAGTTGAAAGTTGTCTCGGACTCAGTGGCATCTGTGCAGAATGAGGGTGACGGGCGTGAGGTTGCAAATGGTCTCTGGACCATCCTGAGCCTGGAGCGTGTGAAACCTGGTGCAGACGGGCCCCGCTCTGGGCCGCAGAGTCTCGGTCCTGACCAGTCGTAGCAATTGGAGCTGATCTTCTGTTTCCCTTTGTTCGCTCAGCGAAACGGGCACCGGCTCATGACCATCTGTCCTCGGCATGGTTGCTATGCTCCGGACTGGCCTTTCCGAGCCCCCATGGACCTTCCACGCTGGCAAGAGGAATGCGTCCCCAGCTCTGCTGAGACCTGATGGAGGTTAGTGTGGGCCCCACAGTCCTCCTGCCAGGCAAGGACAGTCGTGTCCATGGCCCCATCTGTGGGCAGAGGTGCTGCTTTTCCCAGTGTCCCTTTGGTTCTTGTCCTGGATCCCCAGAGACTCCATCTGCCTCTGGGTGATGTTGCTCTGTAGCAGGAATGGTGTGTGTAGAGGGGAGAGCAGGTCAGGAGGTGCTGGGAAATGCTATTTTGTCTCATACCTTCCAGGGAACAAAACGTTGCCCTCCCACGCACGCTGCTCCCCACCCTTTTTGCCCCCACGCCGGGGCTCTGTCCTCCTGGAGGGCTGTGCAGGATTCAGTATGGGCAAACATCAAATATCCAACCTTAGTACCATTTTGTTTCAGGTGAGGCTTCCTCCGGGCCCGTGCCGGCCTTGTGGATATGCAGGAATTTGGGCTGGGTGGGGAGTGTGGTGAAGCAGCAGCAGCTGCTGCCTGCGAGTCCCTGGCACAGCCCGAGGCAGAGGTGTGGGGCCTGTTGGCACTCCCACCCATAAGCCCGAGGGCAGGGAGCTGACACAACTCTCCTGGAATCCATCCCGCTCCAGCCAGGATTGTTGGCAGGCGGGTACCGAATCTTGGCAGCACAACAAGGGAACGCTGGTTTCTCTGAAATTCTTGGGCCGGTTCGGTCAGGGCGCCGGCGTGCGGAGTCACCGCGGAGCTGGCGCCCNTCTTTAAATATTTTTTTTTTTTTAACTAGTCTGGGGGCACCAAGTGCTGGCCCAACCTTGTCCTTCGTTCCTCCTCTCACGTTGGGCTGAGGCAGTGAGATGTGGCCCCAGGAGCGGGAGCCACTGGGCTAGAAGGCCGCCAGCCCTGTGGCACACTGGTTTTGGTACTGCCGAGAGTCCCAGCCGTGACAGGGCCGTGTGTGGAGTGCCCCTGTGATCTAGTTCCCCTCAATCAAAGCCAGGCTGAGGACATCTCCAAGGTGAAGCTCCCTTAGGAGGTCTGTGCAGGCTCCTGTCTCCCAGGCCCTGTCTGGGAGGTAGAGAGCCCAGGCCTGCCCTGAGCAGGCCGGGCGCAGGTGGAGATGGAAACCAAGCAGGAGAGATGGCTGCTGGCGAGGAGAAGAGGTGGTTCACCTCTCTGAGATGGGGAATAACTGGAAATAGTTGAAACAAAGGGGCGACCCAGCCTTGCAGAGGCCAACCTGAGCTCGGCTTGGCCGCCCTGGGGAGTCTGTGGGGCTGCAGGGGACGAAAGCCCCGACTGGGCCACTGTTGCCAGTGATGGATTCACATGGGGCGGGATTTCCCCCCTGGTTTGGGCCCGGTACGGAGTGGGCTGCGCGGAGGCAGTGTCCCCGGCCCTGCCGCGGGTGGAGGGAGCCCTGCACACCTGGCAGGGTGTGGGCAGGAGAGGCCGGACCTGGCGGAGCGGGCAAGGCTTGGCCGGTCACATTCCTCCCCGGATTGGCCACGGGGAGAAAAAACTGGCCTTATATGGTCAAAAAAGCCAGTGCCAGCTGCTCCTCCTCCTGCCTGCGAAGGGACTGGTGGAGAGATGTGGATGAGCTGATGGGGTCGGGCGTGTTTTCCTCCACCCTTCCCTGCTCTCCCCTCCCTTCTCCAGGTGCCCTGGAGACAATTACGAGCCAGCCTGGCTGAGTTCTGGAGCTGGTTCCCCCCAGCGAGTGCAGCTGGTTTTGTGTCCCCCAAGAGCCAGGGCTGTGACGGGAGCTTTTGGTGGGGCTGGAGATCTCTTCAAGCTCAGGTAGACAGCATGGACCGTACAAATCGCTGCCTGTCTGGTGGTCAAGCCTCTCTCCTGCTTGCTGAGCTCCCTGCTCTCTGTCCTGGGCTGGAATGTTTGGTCCCAGCTTAAGCTGCCGGCAAAAATAAGTAGGAGAAACGGAGGCACAGTTTTGTCCAAGGTCATGCAGGGAAAGCAAATGAAGCTCTTGTCTTTGCTCAGGACTGGGGGAGTTCCTTTTCCCAACAGCTGATTTCTTGGGGTGAGCCACTTTGACCTCTGGAAACGTCTGTGCCAGGCAGCAGGCCTGAGAGATGAGTCTGGGGGATCCATCTTTGTCCTTCTCTCTTGTGCCCTGTCTCTTGGAACCGCTCCAGACATGAGCGGGAATCAGGAGGAGCTGCCGTGGGTGAAGTGGGACTGGCAGATTAAACTGGCTTGGAAATTGAACGTTGGCTTGGGGGTATTTTTGGAAGAGTGCAGTTGGACGCCGTGAGACTAGGTGCAGTGGAAAGTCTGTAGAGCTCGAGGCCATCCTTTCTCCACCCCGGGAACACGTTTCCATCCCACTTCCACACGTTTAACAGCGGAGGGATTTTTCCTCCCTCCAGTAGAGAGCATGAACTTGGCTTGTGCCACGTTTCCCCAGTCTAAATGTGCTGGTCTCTGGGAGCGCTAGGAGATAGGCTGCACCGAGTCCAGCTCCGTGACCTGCTTCAGTGGGAGCCTGGTGGGTGCCAGAGGAGCATCCCTGCACCTGGAAGGAAAGGGGAGATGCCAGCAAAGCTCCCACATGCAGCTGGGTGGCCGTTTCACGGGGAGCAGATGGGCTGAAAGCTGAGTTTCCAAAGGAAAACATCGTTTGTCTCTTTGTATAGTTATTTTTTGGTGATTTCTTGCAGAATTTAGCCCTAAAAAGACAAAAAAGTGGTGTGCCCTTGCAGGTTAGGAAGGATCCATGGCCTTTTTCACCGTGGGGCTGGCAGCACAACCGCCAGTCAGCGCTTTCAGCGTTAGTCACCAAATCCAGACACCGAGGAGGGGAAGGTGACAGGTTTATTCCCTGGACTGGTGGGATCTGATCGAGGGAGGTGATTCTCGCTCTTGGTAACTCTGCTGGGAGCTAATTTGTCTTCCCCAAGCAGATCCCCAGACCGATTCCCAAGTGTGTGTGGGCTACGAAGGAATGAGATCTCAGGCTGTGTGCGATGAAAGGCCTCTGGGCCAGCCAGGCCGGCTTACCGGCATGATTCCCACCGGGACGTGAGCTCGTGGTGGATGAGACGCGTGCTTTGGGATCACTCAAACCACGGGGGCTCGGTCTCCCTTTGTAGCCACCGTTCTACCCTCTTGAAGCATCCCGGGAAAGATCTTGGCCATGCTTTGGTGTCCTCTTTCTCAGGGCCTGGGAGCTGCTTTCCCGATCTCCTGGGAGGCTGGGCTTGCTGGAAGGAAGGAAGGAGGAGGTCGGTTGGGATCTGGGAGCTTATAGAATCCAGGGCTTGTGGATCCTTCTCTTTGGAGGCCCTTGCAGTGGTGTCACCTGCCCAGGAGAGGGAGCCTGGAGCTCACACTTGGGTGCTCCCCAGCCCAGGGATGCGGAGCCCTCAGATGTGGTCTGGGGCTCAGACTCTCCCCGCTCTGAAGACAGCAAGAGGAGCCTCCGCCGCTTCCCGCCGTCTGCTCCGGCTTGTCTGCTGGACTCCAGCCCGGCTGCTCTTGTGTAGACGTGAATATTTCCCTGGTGATCTTCCCTGCCGGAGTCTGCCCCACCAAAACTCGGCTCTGCCCCCTGCTTTCAGCGCGCGCCTTTATCTGTCCCTGCGTTTTGCCCCTGGGCTTTGTCTCACAACTGGGCCACGTCCTGGACATCTGATGTCTGCTTTCCCCGTGCTTGGGCTGGGGCTCCGATCTTTGGCTCCAGACAGGGTTTGAGATCATCTTTGGGAAGCCTCTTGCAGCTGGAACGGGTCCGGCTGTACCTGGAGGTGACTGTGCTTGGGATTGTGCAGATGTAGCTCCCCAGATAACGTGGATGGACTTGCCTCGATCCCAACGACCCCCTTAGCAGCGGGTAAATCTGTTGGCCGCTGTGTTGGTGACTCCGTTGGCTCAGCACCTTTGCCCTCGTGGGGCTGCCCCCAGCACCTCCGAGGGGATCCCGAGCTGATGGTGCTGCCTGGTATTTCTCAAAGGAATGAGGGGTGTGATGCCCTTCAGTGGACAAAGCAAAAAGGTCCAGGATTGCCCCAGTGAGTCTGCCCGCAGGGTTTGGGGCTCGCTGTGTCTCTGGTGTAAGAACAGCTACAGAAATTAGCCCCGGGGAAGGGGCTGGTCCTTCAGATGAAGTCACTGCCTAAGGAGCAGGATGGTGGAGGGGGCAGGTGGGTGCATGGGCAGATATGGGTGTCCCAAAGCAAGGTGACTATCTCAGGCATAGCTCAGCTCCCATCGATGGAGTGCTGGAATTATTCTGCTGCATAACGTCCTTGCCCTGGTGTGATGTGGCTGGATATATACTTTCCGATTGTCCGTGGGGAAATGGAGGCACAGAGCAGTGAAGTGACTGAAACAGTGGAAAAAGTGGGTTGGATCCTTCTTCCCTGGGTCCTAGAGCAGGGAACTGAATCTAAGAGTCCAGCTTCCTAGTCCTGTGCTCTGGCCTCAGGGCTCTCTACCAGTCCTCTTGGTGGTGAAAGCTTAGAAGCAGAAGAAAAACCAGCAAAAAAAAACCAAACCCCATATTGCAGGGAGGGAAACCAGCTGGAAACTCTCTTCTTGCAGGAAGGTGCTGCAGTTGAGCCCCTGCCCTTTCTAGGCTGACCGTGAGCACACAGCTCTGACCACCTCCTCCTCCCCTTCTCCCATGTTGATGGTTCAGGGGTCCCAAACCCTCCCTTTCATAGAATCCTAGAATGGCTTGAGTTGGAAGGGACCTTAAAGATCCTCTGATTCCAGCTCCGTGCCATGGGCAGGGACACCTCCCACTAGAGCAGGTTGCCCAGAGCTCCATCCAGCCTGGGCTTAAACACTTCCAGGGGTGAGGCTCCACAGCTTCTCTGGGCAACCCCTTCCAGTGTCTCACCACCCTCAGAGGAAAGAACTTCTTCCTGATGTCTGATCTGAATCTCCCCTGCTCTGGTTTAAAAGCACTGTCCCTTGTCCTGTCACCACACACCCTTATAAACAGCCCCTCCCCAGCTTTCCTGGAGGCCACTATAAGGTCTCCCTGGAGCCTTCTCTTCTCCAGACCGAACAGACCCAATTCCCTCAGCCTGTCCTCATGGGAGAGGTGCTCCAGCCCCCTGATCATCTTTGTGGCCTCCTCTGGACCCTCTCCAACAGATCCATGTCCTCCTTGTCTTGAGGGCTCCAGAGCTGGATGCAGAGCTCCAGGTGGGGTCTCACAAGAGCAGAGTAGAGGGGTAGAATCACTTCCCTGGACCTTCTGGCCACGCATCTTTTGATGCAGGTTCCATTCAGGTTTCGTTCTGGACAACTCTAGCTCTGTGTTTCTCTTTCCCCCCTCATTCTGGTGAAGCCTCAGTCCCACCCTGCCCCACGAGAAGCCACCAGGCCGTTGAGAGCGGTCACTTATCTGCAGGGCCTCATGCCCCTTCAGTGCAGCCCAAAAGCAGCACAAACCCAGCGTTGCTCTCCAGCTGGAAGGGCTTTGCCAGAGGGCCCTGCTGGGTCCTGCCTCCAGGGAAAGCTCTGCACTGAAGTGAGGTCTCCTGAGCTGGGAACAGTTTGTAGGACTGGGAGCTGACCCACAGCTCCTCTCTTTCCCATCCCTGCCAGTTTGAGAAACCAGATTTAAGAGCTGGGGGCTCCTGCTGCTGACCTGGCCTGGCCTCTCCTCCTTGGCCTCACACCCCTGGAGGTACAGCGTTCCTCTTGGGTGGGCAGCAACCGGCAGAGCAGATGTTCCCCATCTCAGGTCCTCTGGCTCCTCGGGGGGGCCTTGCCTGGTTTGGATTTCCCAGGCAAGTCTCTTTTGAGGAAGCAGCACCAAGAAGGCCCCTGTGCTTTCGAAGGGCACCTGGTGTGGAAGTGGGCTTACCCACAGGGGATCGGGACCTCACGAGCACAACAGCTCCTCTTGGCAGAGGCACAGGGGGAATTCAGGCAGGAGAAGCCTTGTGTAGGTGGGGACAGCGGTGGGAGCGCGGTGGCCGGTGCAGTAACACTTCATCTCCTGGCACGCGCTTGAGCTGCTCCAAGATTCAGAGCTGCTCTGGGATTCTGGTGGCAGAAGAGCGGCGAGCTCCCCGAAGCCGCAGCCCCTCCAGCCCCGTGTACGGCTGCCTGGGGATGTGGACCAAACAAATTACCTGGGAAGCAATTCTGGCTTCGTTTGGCTGCCAGACTTTAGCCGGAGTCCTCAGCAGAGAGCTGCTGGCCGCTGGGGAAGGAAGGGCTGTGGGCTGTGGTAAAAAGAAAACCCAAGACAACGCTTTCTGTGTGCCCCTCAGTACTTTATTGTAACCGCCGTGACCCTGGAGAGCGGGTGTCCTGGCTGCAGAGACGCTGCGGTCGTGGCCTGTCCTACAGAAACATGGAAACCTGCTGAGAGACCGTCAACAACTCCTCCTGGGAACGCAAAATCTGGGAACTCGAGCCGGGCTGCGGGGCGATGGCTGAGGCCGGAGCGTGGCCTCCTCGGGGAGAACACTGCAGGGCCCTGTCCTGGTCGGTGTGAGAGGGCCACAGAAATGTGAGGCCGGAACGTCCCCCCACCGCCTCCGGCTCGCGGGGGGACGCGGCGTCGACAGAGTTGGCTCGAGCGGCTTTGTGCGACGGCTGGCGGCGGCTGGGTGAGGTAAAAGCTGCTATTTAAGGTCAATAAATACAGAGGCAGGTCCTGCTGGTTGGGGTTAAATGGGAACCGTTTCTAGGACCCAGCACCGCTCGGCTGGAGCGCCTTTGGGCGAGACAGGCAGAGATGCTCTTGAATTGGCTTATGAAAAGAAGAGGTGCGAGGAGGTTTAGGTTTGGGGGTGTGGGAAGGAATGAGGGGCCAGTAAAAATGAGTTAAATACTCTGAAGTGGCCCTGGATCCCCCACTACAGCCAATATGTTTGTCACCAGGTAGGCAAACCCAGATGTGGCAAACCCAGATGTGGCAGATTCCTGTCGCTCCGGTTGTTTCGCTGCAGCCCTCCCCTTCCCCCAGCCCAGCCTGAAAGGCTCGATGCTGCCTTCCTCTGGAAGCCACCTGAGTGAAAACCTCGTGAGCAGGGCCCCAGAGCAGGGAGAACAGTTCTGTAACGCTGGCAAAATGGCTGGTGGCTTCTGGCTGCTGCGTTAAAAGCTTCTGTAATCGTTAAGAGTTTCCCCTCCTGCCAAGATTCCTGTCGGTAGATCTCAAAGGTGGTGAACAAAATCCACGGGGGAAGCAGGTCTGGCGAGGGAGGTGCTGCTCTGGGTATCTAAATGGGACAGTCTCCAAGGTCCTGGGTTGGATTCTGCTTGTGACTGGTAACAGAGATGTTAACTGGGATGTTGTAAGGACAAACTTAAAAGAAACAGCCTGGGGTGGATTCTCATCCTTCGTCCCTCGGACGTTGGCTTGAATTCAGGAGAAAGTGCTTTGGCCTCATCTGGCTGCGGATGCCAATGGGTCTTGTGCTCATGCTGTGGGGCTCCCTTTCTCCTAAGGGCATTCTGCAGGACCCGGCTTTGGCCGGGCAGCGCCGTTGAGGGCGTCTCCTTCAGGTGTGGCCGAGTCGTCACCGTGGCTTCTGGAGGGCAGCAGCTTCAGGGTGCCTCCGTTTGGCTTCATCTCGCCGTTGGCGCCGCCTTTTCCTCTTGCAAACAGCTTGGAGTTCCTCAGGGTGCTGGCAGAAACTGCAGGGGTGGGGGGGAACGGGAAGAGGGGGGTTAGAAGCGTTTCGTTCACTCTCTGCTTTACCCTGTTGTAGGAGTGAAACCACTTACGGTGCTTTGGTCTGGAGTGGACGGTGCTGATGACCGTGGGTATTGGTTGCTCCATGCTGCGAAAGAAAGGACACGTATTAACCTCTGCGGCACCGGCGAGATAGAGAGGGCTGGAGTTTGGCCCGCGTGCGCCGGGCTGCGTGCGAGGAGCCAAGGGCACGCTTGGAGCACGAAGGCTGACCCAACATCATCCAGGCAAAGCGTCACCTCGACGGTGGGTGTTACCAAGTGCTGGAACCCTGCGAGATGGGGAGTCTGCGGAAAACTTCAGAGCAAGAACCAGGTCTAAAGTGTGTGGGGACTGTTGGGATTTGCTCTTTCTTTGGTCAAACCTCTAATATCAGACTCAAAGCTTGGGATGTCTGCTTTCTCCCTGGGCGTTGGGTCATCCCTTCCCCTCTTCAGGCACAAGGGAGCCCAGCTTACCTGCTCTCCTCCCCTTCCATCAGCTTCCTGTAAGTGAGGATCTCCACATCCAGTGCCAGCTTGATGTTCATCAGCTCCTGATACTCCTTCACCAAATGAGCCATGTCCTCCTTGCTCTTCTGTAGGGCTTCTTCTAGCTTGACCAGTTTGGCTTTGGCATCCTTGAGGGCTGTCTCGCCGTGCTCGCCCGCCTCTTTGATATGCTCCTCCAAGTGCAGGCACTGGTGTCACAAGGAGAAAAGGGTGGTGGAGGCGTTAGGTGTGTTGTAGTTCCCAGGCCTGTACATCAGAGTTCCCTCACCCACCCCAGGACACACCTGGCTCTTCTGGGACACGATGCAGGACCTCAGCTTCTGGATCTGTATGTTCAAGTCCGCGATCTCCCGCCGGCTGTCAAGGAGGTGACCCCCGTAGGTGCCTGACTGGATGCTTCCTTCGTTGAGCTGCAGGAGAGATGGCAGAGCGGGTTATCGGCCCTGCAGGAGCGAAGGGATTTGCGAGGGTTCCCACGGCCCTTGGGGAGAAACACTGAACCGAGGGAAAACAGCGAGGGTGGGGAAGGGTTTGGGGCTCATTCTCCTATCTTCTTCCGGCTGTCGCTGTGCGGGGTGTAGAGCACGCTTGGGAATAATCACATTGCTGTTTGGAGAAGGCAGCAGTGGAAGGTCATTTGCATCTTAGGTGGGACAGGCTGCCACTGGGAAATGTCTTTGCCTTTCCCCACTGACCATGTGGAGAGCCTCGAGCAACGAAACTACTAATTTACACCCTGGAGTTAGGAGGAGTTGGTCTGGGTTAGCATCCTGTCCCTCCCTCCCTTCCCAGGTGCAGTCTGTCCCTCCACATCTTGCTGATTCCTGTAGTTTCTGGACTGATCTCTCGCCCTCTTCTTTCCCTGCCTCTCCCCGGTATCAATCAGATAAGGACACAAATACCTTTCTCCTGGTAAGAGCTTCAGCCTCCTCCCAGCTCCGAAGAGCCAGGGCTTCATACTGGGCCCTCACTTCTTCCACAATTCTGCTCAGATCGAGCTTGCACGCGTTGTCGATTCCCAGGACAACAGAAACGTCCTTAATTTCTGTCAGCAGCTCCTTGAGTTCCTGAGTAGGGAAGAGAGAACAGGACTGAGCTATCAAGTAGGCAACAAAGCTACGAGCTGTGGGAGCCGAGCCCTGGCAGATCTGCGGTGTTAGCTGGGCAAGGCGTCGTCCGTAGGCAGTGTGGAGATGGTGAGATCTCCTGGATTCCCGGTCTCGGAAGTTTAGAAGCCGGTATTTTCTCCATAAAATCCAGACTCGGGCTAAGGCCTCGGTCTGGGACCTTGGGTTACGAGCCTGACAAAGTAACGCGTTTGTGCTGCGTGGAGAGCGGGTTAATTGAGCTGGTGATCGTGCTTCGGGATCTCTCGAGATTCAGGTGGTGGCCGTGAGTGACTTGGGCAAGAAGCAGGGCAGCGTGAAGCGCTCTGCAGGCGGCTGCCGCTGCTGGAAAGACGCCTTTGCCGAGCTCTGCTCCGTACCCAGAGAGGCTGCGGCCGCCGCTGGGGTCTCGTTAGGAACGGGACGGGAGGAGCAGGACCCTTCTGCGAGCGCAGCCGCTGCCAGCAGACCCGTTCCCCTGCCCGGAGCTGCTCTCGCGCGCTGGGGACGCTCGGGCCGGCGCGGGGGAGGCGGGATGGCGGGCACAGGAGTCGCGGGGTGGCTGAGCTGGGTGTTTGGTCTGGAGAGCTGGCTGAGCCACGGCTTTAGAAAGAGGAGCTGAGCAGCGCTGAGCGCAGGCTCCCCTCGGCGAACCGCCAAAGGACCCTTAATCCGGGCCTGCAAACTGTGCCCCTGGGTGGTTTGGAGCCAGGGGAGATGGGACTTGATGTCGAGCAAATGATGGAGACGTTCCCTTGGCGGCTCCTCGGACGGTTCCTGCAGGGCTGCCACTCTTCTTGGTGTCTCTGCAGTGGCTTCTGATTTACAGCAGCGTTGGAAGAGAGCAGCACACGTCCCTCGCCTCTTCCCTTTCATCTTGAGGTTTTTGTTCTTCCCTTTTGTGCTCGGGCCTCTCGTCTCATCAGAGGAGCGTTTTTGTACCTTGCTGGCCTCGCGTGCCCCTGACTGGGGAAACGAAGGGTGCCCTGACACGGTGATCGCCGATAACAGAAGACGACTCCCAAAGAGCAGCACTGTCAGGGTGTTTTCTCCCCACGGTGTTCAATCCTTGAGCCTCTTGGTTCGTCGTTGGGCGGGTTTGTAGCGTATGGGAAAATGCCTGTTTAGTGCAAATACACGGAGCATCCTCTGCTAGGGGAAATTAAAAGGAACCTGGTAGTTTATTAATGAGGACTGGGGCTGGGATTCTCTTCTAATTCAGGCTTCATGGCTCGTTGCAGGCAGGACATCTGTTCTAGCCCAGGTCCTTCTGCCTCTCTGTGCCTCGGTTTCCCCACGAGGAATGTTAATGTTCCTCTGTCAGGCATCGGAATTGTTTGTATTGGTAGAATTTAGACAAATCGTTTGTATTTCCAAAGCACCGCCCAGCCTGCTTGGTGACATTTTACAGGCTCTGAGTAAGTGGCTGCAATCGCTTCGCCCTGTTTGAGCAGCTACGGGCACGCGGCAGCCTTTGGGTTTGGCCGAAGGGCTGTGGACTCCGTGTCCTTCCCCCCTTGGTGAAATCACAGAATCATAGAATGGATTGGATCAGAAGGGACCTTAAAGATCTTGTTCCACCCACCCTGCCACGAGCAGGGACACCTCCCATGAGACTGTGTTGTTCAAAGGCCTCTCCAACCTTGTCTTGAACACTTCCAGGGTTGGAACATCCACAGCTTCCCTGGGCAACCTGGGCCAGGGTCCCACCACCCTCAGAGTGAAAAAACTTCTTTCTGATTTCCATTCTAAACCTCCCCTCTTCCATTTTGAAACCATCACCCCACATTCTATTACTACACACCCTTGTAACAGGTCCCTCCTCAGCTCTCCTGTAGCCCCAAAAGGCCCCAAAAAAGTCTCCCCAGAGCCTTCTCTTTTCCAGGCTGGAAAAGCCCAACTCTCTCAGCCTGGCCTCACACAAGCCCTTGTAAAAAGTCCTTCCCCAGCTTTATTTTATGCTCCCTTCAGATACTGGAGGCTGCTGTAAGGTCTCCCCGGAGACTTCTCTTCTCTGGACTGGACAACCTCAGCTCTCTCAGCCTGGCCTCCCGGCAGAGGGGCTCCAGCCTTGGCTGTGCACTCCTCATCTAAGTGGAAATGGAGTATGTTGGGTGGTGGTAAAGAGCATCCAGCACCTCGCGCGGCTTCCCCGCGGCTCGGCCTGGTTTGGTGTGAACCCTTCCTCAGAAGCTGAACATTCGGCTCCCTCGTGACCTGGGCCACTTGGTCTCAAGGCAAATGCCAGCAGTGGGGGTTCGGAGCTAAGCCCCAAACCAGCCAGCTCAGGAGTTAGGTGGAGGGTCCTGGCTCTTACAGGGGAGACCCTCTGGAGCAGCCTCCCAGCGGTTGCATCCTGATCAAATTTAAAATGAACCTGGCTTAGTTAAGGGAGGGGGATCAGCTCATGAGACCCTGCCTTAAGCCACCCAATAGTTGTCTGCAACCCAGACAAGCTCTCATTTTGGTGTGAATCCAGAACAATGCCCTCTCTGTAGTTCTTTTTTTTACGTAGTAGTTTGTGTGTTCCCAGGCCACTCCCCTAGTTGCATTTTTACCTGCTCGTAGATGGTTTTTTTCAAATTCATCAGCTCTTGGAGCCCGTTGAGTTTTACCTCCAGCTCGGTTCTGTGCAAGGTGCTGACATCTAAATCCTACAGGAGATGGAAAGTGTATTAACCGGTAGTTTGTCTTGGAGTTTGTAGCCAGGAGTCTTTCCTGCTGCCCCCTCTCCCCCAGCAAGTGCCCTGCCGGCCGTTTGTTGGCAGGTACTCGATGAGTAGGGAGGCTCCTTTGGGGACCTTTTTTCTCTGCGGGTTTTGGGTTGGGTTTTTATGTTTTTTGAGCGAGCTCTTTGGCAAAGTCTCGAATGAGGTCGGGTGGAGAAGGAAACAGGCAAGGCCGGTCCGGACCCACACGGCTTTTGTTCCCCACAAAAAGCAGGGCTTATTGAAAACTCCGATGCGGTCCACGGAAGTCACCGGAGCTGGCTGATGAGTGTGTCAGGGAAAACATGCAATTAGCCGTAATGAGCGTTTGCGGGGAGCGTTTCCTCTGTCTTAATAACACCCTGCCTTCCTGCCCCTCCGAGGGTTTCTGTGCAGGAAAGGCCTTGCACAAAAGCCTCCCCTTTCAGCTGCTGCTCAAGCGCAGCGACTTCTGGGGCGGGATGTTTGGGCAGGGTGGGGCCGTGCGACGGGGAAACAAAGGCAAACACCTTTATCGATTCCCAGCCTTTCCCCAAGCCGTCACGTCGTTCGGAGAGAACGCGCGCCGGGGAGCGGAGGCGTCTCCTCGGAAGGTCCCGGGGTGCAGAGCCCTCCAGGCCAGGCCTGGCCGGTGCCGTCGGGCTGTGGTCGGGTGCAGACGTGGTCTGACCCCCGGCCGCTTCCACCAAGAGCCGTGAGGCTTTTCTATAACCACGGGCGGCCCAGACTCACTCCTACTTGTCCTGCTGAGATGGTGACCGTGTTCACCGCTCTGCTGGCCTCCTCCAGACCTTGTTACCCCAGAAAACATTTGTGGTACAAGGACCCAGTCTTACAAGGACTGTTCTAGCTGAGCCTGGACCACGTTATCTCTCCAGGCTCTTCTGTGACTACACAGAGCTGGTGTAGAGCCTGTGCAGATGGAAAACTTCTCTTGCCACTGACCTTTTTGAGCTCCGTGAAGGTGTATTCCATGCCACTGCAGAGGCGAATCTCATCCTCGTATCTGAAGAGAGTAAAAAAAAAACCAGTAAGAATTGCATGTGGTGAAAGCCTCTGGAGTGCTTGAGGTTGTCTTGATGACCCCAGAAAGCATTGATAGCAAAGCTTTCTGCCTTCACTATGATGTCCCCCCTCCTTGATGTACAGTAGACAGCAAGCAGAGGTACCTCTTGGGTCTGGGCATCTCGGACAAGGGAGAGGACAACAAAGTGCCCCTTACCAGCCGCTCTGCGGTAACACCATGAGCACGTTAAATCTGAAGAGCCCCAGAGTAGAGAGGAGGTGGCTTTAGTGTAATTTGAGGGCTAAGCAACCTCCAGTTACCTCACGTTTGCCGCAGAACGAGCAAGTGGGCACGGAGAAGTGGGGGGTGGTGAGTTCCTTGCTGTGAAACCCGGTCGCGTGCCCAAAGGCTCCTGAATTTTCACCCTAATCCTTCCTCTTCTGTTTCTTTCAGGTATCCTCAGCGTTGGATTTCCAGGGTCTGAGGGTCTTCTCAAGGGAGAAAACTTCAGCTTGTGAAAATTCTGAGAATACCGGACTGGTGTCATAAATTACCCTAAATGTAGGATAATTTGTGAAGTAACGCAGGACCTGGCAAAGAAATTTGTGGAAAACATCCCCCACAGAGCAGAAGGTAAGAAAACTCAGATGGGATGGGCTGGAGTCCCGCTGGCTAAATGTCCAGCAGAGGAACCAAACCCACGGGTGTTTAAAAGCAGGTTTGATAAGGCAGGACCAGGAGAGCCGAGACTCAGTCCGGGAGCAAATACATTTCTTCGTGTCCATCCTCGGACGCGAGAGGGTAGCGAAGGGAACGCGCCGACCCTCGGTGGCTCTTGGGCCGAAGACGTGGCTGATACCGCGAAGAGCAGGGGTCTGACGCAGGGTCTCTCTGGGGCCTGGCAGCGATCGGTTCATTTCCCACGCAGGAGCTTCCTGGGATGGGGGGGTTTGGGATCTCCCGCTGTGCCGCCGGACGCGCTTCGGCAGCGTCGCCTCTTCTGCTGAGACCAGAGCGGGTTGTGCTCTTGGGGAGGTCTCGGGCGGCTCCCCTGCTCTCCCAGGATACCTCGGGCTCCTCAGCCTCGCGTGCACATGGTGTTGCCAGGCTGTGAGTTAAACCTCTCAGCGCTGCTTGTAGATGTCACCAAATTAAGGTGGGGAAGGCTGAGACCTTTGGCAGTGAGGTAAAATGGCGTCTCCTAACAGGGCGATGCTGATAAAACGGGGACTGACGACCGTGTTGTGCTCTGCGGTGGTCTGGTGCCTCATCGCTCCGGTTACTCTCGAGAGCCCTCCCTGCTGCCGTACACATCTTTGGGAGAAATAGCAGCTGTGCCCAGGAGCAGGAGGAGGAGAAGGTGCTGGGAACACAGCGCAGCGGGAGGGCGAGGGGGTAAGTCACGCTCGGGAGCTGACCTGAAATACCAAAACCGGCTCCCTGGAGCCGTCGCTTTCTCGACAGAGGGGATAGCGAGGGCAGGGAGGGGATCTGACAGTCACAGTTACGCCTTTCGGAGGTTCCTCCCGCGTACCCCGGCGGTGTTAATCTCGCCCTCTCCTTTCCTGCTTTTGGAAGGCCGGGTAGCGAGGCTGACAAGACTCACCCGTCTGGTTTCTCTGCTCTGTACCTGGAATCTCAGCCACGCTGCCAGCAACTATGCACCGAGCTTAATTACAGCCTGCCACTCTTCCTTCATCCCCCTCGCACCTCAGCCCAATCCCAGTCTGTCCCAGCCTGCCGAAGCAGCTTCACACATTGCTGGGCGCTGACGTAATCGGGCATATTGAACAAACGCCGCTCCTGGCTGAAAGAGAGCAGGCCCAGCCAGCCGAACACGCTCACCGCACGGCTCCGGAGGGACCCAGCGGCCGGCAGATGATTCACATGGGGATGGAGCATTCCACAAACACATTACAGCGTTTATCTCCGTAGAGATAATCCTCAAGCAGCCGTGCATTAAGGTGTAAATCCATCCCAGCTCGATTCATGCACTTGAGACGCGCTCGAGACAGGCGTCTGGTCGCCTTGGGCTCCTTCCACAGGCAGTGAAGCAAAATCGGAGGTGAACCAAATCTCAGGCAGCTTACGTTCCTCTCTGGACGTGCCTTCAAGACTACTTTATGGTGAAAGTGTAGCGGTGGGATGGATCTGAGCCTGGTGGCGTGAAATTTAGTCAGTTTTCCCCTTGTGGAGCAAGAAAATAGGGGAGGAAGTAGCTGAACATCAACCACGGAGCTTGAAGGTAGAGGGGTGTTGAGTATCGAGTCTTCAGGTGGCGAGGTTGGACTGACACGATCCTACCTCTCGGAAATGGATCCTCTAAGGACTGTACGCCCCAGGTTTTCCTGCAGGAACTCCCCAGAGTCAGCACAAGCCAAACATCGCCGCCGCCTCGCTCAAATGGCTCTTTGCTCGTGTAAATCGCTTGTGGGGGGAGCGGAAGCTAAAACTTGTGCAGATGGGCCCCTCTGGGCAGTCGTCCCTACTTGGGTATGTTTCAGTGCTTGATTTTTACCTAGACTTCCTAAATAAGCGGGGTTTGAGATCCACTGCCAGCCTCCAACCTGCTTCCCTGTCCCCTCACCCCTTTTCTCTGCATTTGGAATTGCTGGTCAGTGGCAACCTCCTTTGAGACGGAATTGCAAGGGGCCCGGCTGGTTAAATCTCCTGCGTGGTTTTTTAGAAAGCAGGCCCTGGGCAGACGACACAGATGAATCGGGGCCTTCCAGCGAGGCACTGACAGGCAGATTTCACACCTTAAGTGGTTCGCTGGGCAGCTGCCTGCTTGGGTGGTCACTGTGTGCGTGGCCGGTTCGGTCCAGAGCGCCGCAGCTTGGGTTATAACCCAAGTTAATAAATTTGCCAGTGAAGTTATTAGCTTTTCCTCCCCCCCAGTTTCCCTTGGGAAAAGAAACCTCTGGAGGAGTTGGAAGCCTTCAAAATTTGCATGGTTTAGGCAGACCATTTGCTCCAGCAAAACAACTGGGCTGAGGCCGCATCTGGAAGGCGGCGTGCAGGACTCAACAGAGCCGCTGTGGGTTAGGACAGGCTTGGATCGCTGCCTGGAGAAGGCTCGGCAGAAGCAGCAGTTCTCTCCCCGTGAATCACTAAGCGCTGGGAGCAGCGCAGGGGATCGTCACCGAAATCCACCTGCCCTGGCTCTGGGTGTTAACAGCACCCAATGACAGGGTGGGTTTTGCCTGGTTGCTGCTTAGGTCACCCCGGCAGGGCTCGTGCCTCGCAGCTCACAAACGGGAGAAAGCGGCCCAGGAAGGTTCCGCAGATGAAGGAAAAGTGCTTTGAGGAGCAGCGTTGTTCCTGAGCCCTGCTTGCCCATAGCTGTGGAGTCCCACAAAGCGGGAGCTCTCCCCGAGACCAATGGTTGGGACCGTCACAAGCTGGTGCTTGGTGCGGGTTCTCTGAGTGTCTTCTGGCTGTGTCGGTTGTGGGGTGGGTCCTGTTCCTCTTTTTTCAGTTTTCATAGAATCACAGACTGGTAGGGGTCGGAAGGGACCTCTGGAGATCCTGGAGTCCAACCCCCCTGCCAGAGCAGGAGCACCCAGGGCAGGCCACACAGCAACAGATCCAGGGGGGGTTGGAATCTATCCAGAGAAGGAGACTCCACCACCTCTCTGGGCAGCCTGGGCCAGGCTCCGGCACCCTCACACCAAAGAAGTTTCTCCTCCTGTTGAGGTGGAGCCTCCTGAGTTCCAGCTTGTACCTTTTATTCCTTGTCCTACTACTGGGCACCACCGAAAAGAGTCTGTTCCCTTCCTCTTCATCCCCACCCCTCAGGTATTTATAGACATGAATAAGATCCCCTCTCAGGCTTCTCTTCTCCAGACTAAACAGCCCCAGCTCTCTCAGCCTTTCTTCATAGAGAAATGTTCCAGTCCCTTCATCATCCTTGGAGCCTCCCCTGGACTCTCTCCAGTAGATCCCTGTCCCTCTTATATTGGGGATCCCAAAACTGGATCCAGTATTCCAGATGTGGTCTCCCCAGGGCAGAGTAGAGGGGCAGGAGAACCTCCCTTGACCTGCTGGCCACACTTTTATTAATGCTCCCCAGGAGGGCATTTGCCCTCCTACCATGAGGGCCCGTTGCTGTCCCATGGATAATTTTGAGGGATGTCGCATCCCTGTCATGTCTTACGCCCTCAGCCAACGAGGTGGTAACTGTTCATAGAATGTTAGGGGTTGGAAGGGGCCCCTAGAGATCATCTAGTCCAACTGTTCAAGAAAATCAAAAGGTAGGTGGAAACAGAGGGGCAGCCTGTCTGTGCAAGCACCTTTATCCTTAAGAAATCGGGCTGAAAAACAAATGAAGTGCCAGGCGTAGGCAATTAATGAGGCAACTAATGAGCACCCATAAGAGTCCGAACTGTGAGAGCAGCTATGGGTGCCTGAGCTGACATTTCTCCTCCAGCTCAATGGTTTTCCTGACTATCAGGGAGTAAAACAAGTATCTTCTAGAACAGCCGGGCCACAGAGCAGTTAATTTCTTAGGGAAGTGCAAAGATGACCAAGTGCTCCGGAGAGAGATGATGGGTCTTAATCTTTTTAGGGCAGGGAGTAGATGGCACAATCCATGTTGTGGCTTTGATTGGAGCTTGGGGTTGTTGCCTGTCAGCAAAGCATCAGTGAGCCCAAGTCTGGTGGAGAAACCACCGTCTAAATAAAGAGCAGACAGGCACCCGCCACGAGGAATTCGGGTATTTCCCAGCACCTGGGTATCGGTGCGGCACTTCTCGAAGGGTGCCGAGCGTAAGGATTCCAGCCTAAGGTCAGGAACCAGACTCCCAGTTCCTGTTAATTCCTCACCACCAGCCTGCTCTGTGAGCTCCAGTACGACATTTAACGGCTGTATCTCTGTTGTTAGGTGTGTGGGTCCTTCCTCTGATTTGCAGACACGTTGGGTCGCTGATTGAATCCAAGTCTGCAAGGAGCTTTAAGCTCCTTGGGCTAAGCTCTGGAGAGGGCTCTGTTATTATTTATGCATCATTTTGTACCTCAGGAACAGGTTTGGGCCGTGACTACGGCGATGTCCATCGGGGCCAGCAGCCCTTAGCATCCCTGCTCTATTCCGACAGTGCCCTGGCTGTAGATCGGCCTGGAAGGCTCCGGAGATCCTGTGTAGGCAGCTGGGTGTAACTGTGAGGGAAAGGATCTAATTGTGGATTCATCTGTGGTATGCAGATGACACCGATAGTAAGAAAAGCATTGTCTCCTTGAATGAGCCGTGGCACAGCTCAGATGCTCTTATCTGCAGATCTCAAGGCTCTTGGCAAAGGCAGCGATAAGCAGGTGGCAGCTGGTCCTCCCTTAAACTTTCAGCTGCCTCACTCTTTCCTGTCAAGAGGTTTTCTGGGTAAAAGTTTGACTTTTTGGGCAAAGCAGAATTTTGCATTGAATGTTGTGGGGTGAAAGGACGGGGTGTTTAAGTGTCAGCAGCCTCGAGTCGTAAAACGGTTTGGGGAGAAAGTTCTGGTTTGTGATAACAGCGCGGAGAAAAAATATTTCTCCATTTCAGTGGCCGTCCTTCCCAGCACTGCCGCTCCCCAGCGCCCTTCTCTGGCCTGAGGCGTTTCTCAGATGCCCCGCACCCTTTGATATTTTGCTTTCTGTGGGGTTCCTCTCGTCTCCAGTTAAGCAGGAGGAGGCCGGGATGGTAACTTCTCAAACACACCGTTCTGTGCACACCAAACCAGGGGGCCGTTCCTGGGAATAACAGGCTGGCTGCTTTCAGTCAGCCCCGTGCTGCTCTCTGTGCGACACCTCCGAGCACCCTCCCCGCGTGACGCCCCGCTAGGCTAGGCACCTACTTGCTCCGGAAGTTATCCATGGTATCCAGCACCTTCGTCAGCTCCAGCTCGAGGTTTTCCTGCTCGTAGTTGAGCGCCTTCATCTCTTGATTCATCTTGCTCATGTACTGGTCGTAGATGGCCTTGATGTCCGACTCGGAGTAGGAATTATCTTGATCCTTCAGGAAGTTCCACCTTGTCGTCAGGATCTTGTTCTGTTGCTCCAAGCACTGGACCTACAGAAGAGGTTTCAGAGATGCTAGTAAGACTGGCAGCCAAGATCAAAGCTGACTGCTCCTGGAAGGGCAGGAGACGTTGACCTGGAGACCTTCAGAGTAGCGAGAAGCTGCTGGAACCTGCAGAGATTCCTAGGTAGGAATGAGAATTCCTCTGAAAATGAGGCCTGAGGATCAGGGTTATAGGGACTTTTGCACATTTTATACATTACCTACTCACTAGTTTCTTGATAGAACATGTTCACGTGAAAATGAACGAGCATCTTGATTCATTGAGTCACTGAAAGATAAGAACTACTCTGTGCTAGACCCCTTTGCCTGTGAACATACCAATTAAAGGCTGAAAATCCACCACAGGTCACGGGTGGATGTCCAGGGTGAAGTCAGATTTACTACCTTGGGGTGGTACAAAGCTAAGTCCTCTCAAATCCATAGGGTCACACCACGGTGAAGTTCGAGTAGTGAATCAGAGTCCTGGTTTGTATTGCAGAGCAACACGGACGAGGCCTAGGGGAGCTCCAGAGAACAAGCGAAATAATTACAGACTCCACGGGAGGTCCGTGCGTGAGCCCGACTGCTCCGGAGAGGATAACGCTGCGTCCTCATCCACCCATCCCCGGGCCAACCCGGCCCTCTCCTTTCCCAACAGTCACAATCTTACCAGGAACGCTCAGCGTTTCACCCTTCGCATCTTCAAAGCTCTGGGGGAACTTCAGGTAGTTACCTGATTGCTGCCTCCCTCTCTCGCTGCTCCGCGAACCAAACCCAACTCCTTCGGCCCCGTTCGGCCCGGTGGTTTGTGAGCGGCCTCCTCGCTGTCAGCGGCTCGATCGTGTGCCCCCTTGTCCCGGTTTAAGAAGAATTCAGAGGAGAAAACTCCAACAGAGGATAAACTCCAAGACAAAAGTCACTCCAAGACACCCCTGCAGCGTGAGCAGTGGGGTGACCCTGACCTTCTGCTTGGCTTTCAGCCCTGCCTGGTATTTTCTGTGGCCCGAAGCAGCAGCAGTGCATGGAAGAGGCAGAGTCCCAGCTGCTGACCCCTGCCCGTGGTGAGAGACGGCGTCTCCCAGAGCATCTCTTGTCGGAGCAGAGGGAGGGGCAGGAGCAGAGAGCCGCCAGGCAAAGCTGCGACACTGATGCTCACGCAGCAGACGAGACGCGAGGGTTTGGAGCTTCCTGGTCTCACTGCTAGAGATTTAATCCTTTCCTCCCGCTACCTTAGCGCACGGCTGTAAACGCCCCGTCGTCGTCCAGTCTGCTGGTTGGTTGGTTGCTTTGTCCTGGCCCGGAACCGGCGTGGCCCGTGCGCGCGAGGCCCAGAACCAGGGAGCGCAGCAGAGCCTGAAAGGGGCATTGCAGGTGGCACGAGGCGAGGGCCTCCAGGGCTGCTGGGAGCCAACTGGGCCGGTTGTTGTCTCCATTTGAGGTATTTCAGAGATTGCGGTAGAGCATCCCCCTGTGGGACTGGGGTCAACCCGGGGGGTTGGCCGGAGGGAACGGCCGCTTGTTTGAAGGCAGCTTTTCCTGTTTGCTGCTGGGATGGTCGGTGATTGAAAGTGTTGCCTGTTGTTCTACATCCGTCTTTGACCCTCAAATCAACTCTCAGTTCCTAACCTTCCTCCGAATCCTTAGCTGCTCTTTTCTCCCTCCCCCAAGCTCTTTAATCTCTTGTTCCCAAACCAACCCACTCACTGGGCTGACATCTTGGTTTTTTACGCAGTGCCCCTCTTAGCAGAAATTTTTCCTTGCAAAGTCTTAATACGAGTTTTGCAGCAGAAGAATCACCCAGATCTGGCCTCGTTTCCTGGAAAATCACGTCTGAACACAGTACTGAGCAAATCTTCATCCTCAGAGGCCTCTGTGCTGCTCAGGCTAAAGGCAGAGCTTCAAATCTGGGCCCCATGACTTGACTTTTCTCTGTCTTCCACCTGGATACTTCTGGATGGAAAATAGCCACTAGCAGATCTGGAACAGCCTGCTGGAAAACTATCAGCAGCAAACTCCTGAACTTAGTGTGGTCAATTATCTGAGGAATGAGCCGCTCAGGCTCGAGACCATCTGAACTCCTGATTAAAAAGACAAGTTCTCTTTGACATGGAAGTGCCATTACTTTCCTCCGGAATGAGGGCCTGAGGCAGATGGCTGAAGTTTGCCACTTGATGTACCGCTTGAAGCTGCAGCCTTCAAAGCTAAATGCAGGAGCTGCCAACGCTAAAGTCAAAGACACCCAACTAAGATGTTTGTATCTTCTGTCCACCAGGCCCTGTCCCGCACACTTTTCCGCAGGCCACTGGACTGGGTTTATCAGGAAACCTGGAGATTCTCTCTTCTTCCATCCCCGTTTGCTCAGAACAGGCCAGTACACGTGGTCCGGCTCACGTTGTCTGTACGTGGTCTTGTCCTACCTCCGCTGTCCCCATCCCTTCTGCTGGGGTCCGGTTTCTGAGCAGCGCTACCGTCCACACAAACCCCAGCCTCTCAGTCTGGGCAGTCCAAGGACCAGTCCCACAGCACGTGCAGCACGACCCACCTGGATGATTTCCAAAACGCGAGCTCTCCAAATTGACATCACCGAGCTCTGTGCTTGGAGAGGCTGCCAAGGGCCTCCGTCCAGGGTCAGCCCCTGGTACCGCCACACGCCTGTTTGCACACGTAGGTGTGGTTGGTTCACAACTATTCAGTTTGGAGAGATGCTGTGGGAGATGCTTCCCCCGCCCTGCTCCTTCCCAGTGTGAATTCAGGTGCTCTTAGAGGTAGAGTTAAACCAAAACAAAAGCTATCCCAAGCCATAGTAGCTTGGCATTGAGCGCCTGGATCGCAGGCTGCAGTGAAGCAATCCTGGGAGATTACCATCTGTTTACAGAGCACCAGGGCTCTGCAGAAACCTGCCTCGGCTAGATGAGTTGTTTTCCTTTGAGAAAACCTTCTGCCTTCTCATGGATCTCAAGAGATGAAAGCGACACTTTCTTGGCTAAGCCCACAACCCCTCGCCAGAAAAACCGCAGAGGAGGGAGGTGGGTGGGGGGTCTCCCTTGCCCACCACGTTGCCGTGGAGGTGGATTTCCAGCTCTCTTTAGCGGTTGGTGCAGAATTTGAGTTGCCGCCTTAATTGGCATCAGCGCCCCTGGCCGTGTCCCCGCTGCATGGCCAAGGCCCGCTCCGGAGCCGCTCGGCCTCCTCAGGGACCCCCGGGGTGACAGGCGCAGCAGAGGCGACGCGCGGGCTGCGAGATGCTGCTGACCACGGATGCGGCCCAGCTTCACCTAGAGGTGATGCTCACCCTTGTTAAAACAGACAGCACTGAAGGAATAACTACTTGGGTAAGTGGCCTAATATTCAGAGCCTGACAGTGATTAGCTGAAGGCCTTGCTAAGTCTCCTGAGAGCCTGCTCAGCCTCTGCTTTCCCACCACTTTCCACCTCCCCACCTGCACCGTGGTCCTCGGTAACTCACCTTCTCAATGAGGGTCACAAACTGGTTGTTGAGCAGCTTGATGTCCTCTTTCTCCTGCTGCCGCACGGCTTGGAAGTCCGAGTCGATATCGAGGTGCACGGGGTCTGGGAGCCTCCCGTCGATGGAGAAGGAGGAGCATTGGTATCCACCGTCTCCGTGGAGGCTGAGAGAGCTGTAGCCACTGCTGGCCAACCCGTTGGGACTGCAGCGGCCCGGGCGATCCGGGGACGGGCTGGCTGCTTTCCCTCTGCTCATCTTCCCTGACACCTCCCAAGAGGAGAGGGAGCCACTGGTGAAGGCTTTGCAAGGGTTAGTCACGCTCGGCTTGTGGCTCTGCAGCTCGAGGGGAGGGCAAGGGAGGAAGGAAAAAAAGAGATGAAGTTTTCTTGCTGCTGCTGCCTCAAAGGGAAGGAGAGTAGTGGCACGCTGAGGAGTTTGGTCGGCTTAATTCCTGTCTCCTCAGCTCATGGGTTGGCTAATGAATTACAAGCACCTGTTCTCCTATGTTCATTAAACGGAGGAGGGTGTAACCGTTGATGTAATCCAGATCAACCTGTTGGCTTATTTTTTTTTTTTCTTCCCTCCTCTGTCTGTACCCTCCTTTCTTCAGGAGCTTGTTTGTGTGGTGAGGGCATAGGCACTCACAGCAAAAACAAATCACTCACAGGTAATTCGCTGGGCCCCGAGCGGCTGCTTTCCTCATCCTTAAATGGTGAAGAACACGACCGAAGGTGCTGGGCTGCGGCAGGCTCGGGGAGGATGGTGCTGAGCGCGGCAGCTGCACCAGTACTTGGCACATGGAGCCTGGGTTCAGCCTCCAGCTGGTTTCCAGCCAAAATCTGCAGGAAAGAGTTGTGATTTATTTTTTTCTATTCTTTTTTTTTTTTTTTTTCCCCAGGGTGTGTTTAAAATCCTAAAGCAAGAGTTTGACTTGGCTAAGGGTGGGAGTTTGGAAGCACATCTCAAACTCGCGATCAGAGGTGCTCGTGGTCTTTCTTTGAGCGCGTGGGCGCGGCGCCAAACTTCTGGTGCTGAGCGTTTACCTTGAGACCCCCCTGAGCGTGGCGATGAAGAGTCCTGAGGTTATTCAGTCACCTGGTCTGGCAACAGTGGAGACCTTCAAAACCTCTAGACACCAAGATGGATGTCGAAAGCGCCCAAGTCCATCTTTGGCTGCTCCCGCTCCTTGAAGGTCCTTTAAAAGCTGGTGCTGGAGACACCAAACCCACTGTCTTTTAATGACTCTGAGGCTGCTCCGGTGGCACGCCCTTAAAGACCTGTTTGGACCTAGGTATAAATTGGTGTTGGACCTGGCTCTCTTGGAAGCATTTTCCAGCTTTAACTCAGTTTCTCATGTGAAAAATCAGGCCCAAAGAACCCTCGTTTCTGCCTCTTCTTGTCTATTGTTCTCAGGAAAGGGGATGGTCTTCCCTGGCCCGAATTTGGAATTTCCATTTTTTGTGGGAAAGCTGCTGTTTTACGGTCTGGTTCTGCCCCGCATTGGAAGACGAGCTGGGAATTTCTCTGCCATGGGAAGTGAGAGGAAAGCTTGGATCTGCCACAGACCTGCTTCAGCATGAAACATGTCTGGTGGTGCGCTAGCTTTTGTCCTAGGAAGGACTTCAGAAGGAAGACGACCTGTTCCAGTAGAGTTAACCTTTTCAAGTGCAGATTCAATATTTTGCCAAGAAGAACGTGCTTTCCCATGGCGCGTCCATCTTGCCCAAACGCCTCTGGTGAGCCATTTGAATACCGAGTCGCTCAGACAACAGATCCTCGTTAGGACTTTTCAGTTTAATCCTGAGAGTTTATTTCAAGAATTGAAACAACATTTTTGGCTGGGAGATGACAAAGCTCGTGGCTCTTGCCCGGTGAGGTGAGATTGTCTATCTCCTCGTGGGCTGCTCGCTGTGGCTTTGTGGTTGCGGGCACATCAGCGTTCTTGATTAGCATCGGGTCATGGGGTCACCTAGCAGGTTTTTTGCTTCTTCTGGTACTGAGGGCAGTTGTGATGGCTCCCTCGGAGCGATCCCTCTGCGGGAAGGAGATAGAGGTGAAATTAGGCTGGTTGGATTTCCTAGCGGCTGGGAGCGGAGTTCTGCGCCCGGGTAGGTGGGACGTTGCACGAACGTTTTGCGAGGTGCCGGGGAAGCGCCGCTGCGGAGAGAGCGCTGCCGGTCATCGCGTCGGCAGCCGAAGCTGCCTGAGCGGCAGGCTCTGCTCCTTTCTCCTCCAAGTACCAATTCTTTCTCTCCCCTTTGTTGTTTTTGGCTGTGTTTTGGTTTTTTTTTGTCTTGAAATGAAATGTCCTAGCACTGAATCCAGCCTGTGAGGATATCCAGTTTGGCTGAAATCACATCTCCCAGTGCAGAGCAGCACAAAAAACTCCTCCAGGTGGTCAGACCGAATTGTAACACGTTGTTTGATGCCTTTGGAGCCCTGGTTCCTGCACGGCATCGTGCACTAGACCCCGCACCGTGCTGGAGGCGGGGACCCAATCATTGTGCCACAGAAAGATGCGGAAGGATGGTGACGGAGGATTAAAACCACGTTTCCCCATCCCCTGGGAAAGGCAGGGGGTGGAAAGCGGTTTTTTAGTGGGAGCACTGGGGCCGCTCTGCTCTGAGATGAGCAGAGTTTTACAAAGCTCTGCCTCCTCCCAGAAGGATGGGTGTGATTTGCAACAACCTTCTGAAGAAAGAGTTTGCAAGCGGTCGTCTAGGCTGGTGGGTGACATGAGGGTGTGTGGGAAGAGCTTGCAGAGAGAGGAGTACCCTGCTTTCTAACCTCTCCTTCGTAGGTGCCAAGGCTGAAGCTCCTGGCGCTGGGTGGGGGCCCAGCTTGCCCCATAAAGGGGGCTGCTGGTGGGGCTGGCTCCTAGGGAGGCCCTGGTTCCGGTGTAGCCGGGGTGCTGCTCCCTGGCAGTGCCCGACGGCCTGCTGCTGACACGCCGCTGCTCTGTGGTGTCGCACTCGGCGGCGCAGAACCTGCCGCCCCAAGCTGCCTCTTGAGGGACGGAGAAGGGACGGCTGCTTCCCACCGTGGCAGCCAAAGTCCTGCTGCGTGTTTCTCTCCCTTGCTCTCTTCCCTGCTCCATGGGAGAGGCAGTGCTGAGGCAGGGTGTTTCTTCCCTTCCTCCTGATGTTCCTCCTCGGCCAGGTATTTGGTTCGGTTTGGAATGGGCTGGTTTGAGACGAATTCAGAGGAGAAAATATCCCCTGATGGAAAAGCAGGCCCCTCTCCCCACCAAGTTCGGGAAAAGAAAATGTCCCCGGAGGAAAGTGAAGGGAAAAAAACTATTTATTTAACAAGGCAACAAAAAAAAACACAAGAAAAGGGCAATAATGCTAGACAAATAAATCGATATCTGTGAGAGGAAAAAAAAACAAAAAAAACCTGAAGCAAAGTCCTTCTCCGGTGTGGCTTCTCTTCTCCCGCAGTTGGGAAGGTGTCCGTCCGGGGAAAACCCCCTTGCAGGCNACAGTCTTCTTGGCTACACAGGCAAACACGCTAAGAAAGGATGGGGGCAAGTGGAAGGTGGTAACAAGGTGCAGAAGGCTCTGGAGGATGCGTTGAAGGGTCCAGTCACCTCCAGCTAAACTGCTGTGTCCTCCTCCTCCTGTGGCGTTGCTGCCTGTGTCCTTGCAGCCTGGTCTAGCTTCTCTACTGCTCCATCTGGATGGAGTCCTCATCTTCCAGAGATGCTGAGTGGTCCCAGGATGTCCCGTTCTGGATATGTCTGGAGCAAGGCAACGTGTTGCTTTGAGTTTGGGATGTGGTTGGTTGGTAGGCCGGGTGTTGGAGGTGGGCACAGGGTGGCTTAAGCCACCACAGAGTGGCTTGGGGGTACTTAAACCTTTGCAGACTATCCTTGAGAGTCTTGTCACCCTTCCCTTGATCCATGGAGACTTGTCCCAGCCATCTGGAAAATCATCTTCTAGGGTCATTGGCTCAATATCTACACATGTAGCAGAAACATTTATTTATCAAGGTTCCGTAAGTAATTGCTGTTTATTAATAGGGGCGATGTACGAAGCATAATCGAGGCATCGGCGTTTGCCCCAGGGAATCCAAATGATTAAGGTTAAGCAAGACAGAGAGAGGGCTGTGGAGGTAATGAGCTGGTCAGCAGGACTTGTTTAAGCCTCACCAGGCACGAGAGGAGCGTCTGGAGTGGGAGCCAAGTGACGCATGGCAGGGGAATGGCTGATACCGTGGCCACAGGTAGGACAAGGCAGAGCAGCCGCAGGTTCCTGGTTCCAGAGAGCCACGTCCAGTCCGCCCAGTTCGCTTCAGGTGTGAAAAGACAGCGAGAAGGCGGCCTGTTTTGTGAAACGTTCGGTTTGCTGTTGTGAAGTTTGGCTGCCGGCCTCGTCCGGTGACAGGAGAGGCGTTCGCCTGCTCTGGGGCATCGGCCGGAGCGGGGTTGGTCGTGCCGGCTCGCAGCCCAGCGGAGCCGCCCGGGGCAGGGTTTGTGGCGAGGGACTGTGACTGCAGAGACGCCCCGGTTCAGCTGTTTCTCGGCCCATCTCTGCAGTGCCCGGTGGAGAAGGGAAGAGGCAGGGCTGGGGACATGCCCGGACCGGCGCCGTGGTAGGACAGCCAGGGCCACGCCGGTGACCGCAGGGCTGCACGCTGGTGTAGGCACGCGCGCGGGTCACCGGCGCTCTCCTTGGCTGACCTTCCCCAGCCCTGGGGGACAGCGGATGGGCACCGAGGGAAGCACTGTGGCCGCCCTGCCCATGCTGGGATCGGCGTGTGGGGACCGGGGACAGGAGAATTTCACCCCAGACTGGAGGTCTTTGTGGAGCCTGGTGTGGGAGGTGGTTGGGGGTAGCGCTGCAGCCTTCCCCAGCTCCACCCCATCCCAGCCCTTTCATTCTCTCTCCCTTATCCTTTCCATGCTCTTCCACCCTTCTAGTGTCACATTTTTATTCTCACCTCCTCCTCTCGTTCCTTTCTGTGCCTGCCCAGAGCCATCCACATCTCCTTCCTCCTGCCGGCCCCATTCCCTCCTTCCTCCTTTTTGGTTTCTGGGTGAAACCCAGTAGCTAAAACTCTGCCATCGAAATCGCTTCCCCTGAACTAGACATCACCAGCAAAGAATTTACAGAAGGCTTTAGGAGGCAGGATGGGACGTGCCCACGTCTGCTTCACGCTCAGGAAGGTTTCCAACCCATCTGCAGCGCTTTTGCTCACGTAGTTTACAGGAAATTTCAGGTATTGGGAAAAAAAAAAAAAGGCTGGGACTAATTAAGTGGTGGTGACATCACTTGTTTCTGCTGGGGTGCTGCAGGCTCTTCCCTTCCTGGGTGATGCCATCCTGGCCTGGGGCTGGGGAAGCAGCTGCTGGGCGCTGGATCTCCCCAGGCAGCCGTGTCGGGTCATCTCCCACGTAAAGGGACTTTGCTTTGTCTTGGAAACCACTGCTTTATTTTTTCAGCCGAAGGCTGCCCCAGAGTCGGTGTGTTCTCGGCCGGCCGTCATCCCAACCCGTCCTTGGGTCGTGGAGCCCACTCCTCTGAGCTCTGCTCCAGCGGAGCCTGAAAGTTACCAGTTCCCTTTCAAAGAACCTGTCCTGTTACTTTGGCAAATGGCTTCTCCTTTCTCAACGCCCCTGCTTGTCAAAAGAGCGTAAACGAGAAACACAACGCGAGGATTTACTGCTTCGCGTTTCTCAATCCCCGCTCGGGCAAATCGCTTCATTCCTTTCAGACAGCACCCAGGATCCACCGCTCCGATTGCCATCAGGCTCTCTGCTCTTGTGTCACACTTAATTAGGCCTTTTCTTTCTCCATTGTGTGTCATTCTCACGGGGTTTGCAGCAGCAGGAACGGTGTCTTTGCGGTTCAGCGGGTGCTCCAGACCTTTAGCTCGTAATGATGCTGCGTGGATATTTACGAGGCATTCGACCTGTTTTGCAAGATGCCGGTTCCAAGGCGAAAATAAACTGGGATCTGTTTGGTTTTGGTTGGTTGGGGTTTTTTTTTGAGGCGGGGGAAAGACCAAAGGCATGAGAATGGTAGTTGGAAGGTGGACGTTTGTGTTGGGAATTGCAGAAACGCTTTGCCCCAAGGTGGGGATTGGTGGCTGATTGGAACAATCCCGGTGGCTTCTCTCCTAAAATTAGTGTAGCGGGAGCAAGCCCAGAAATTTAAGGCATGAGACAAGATGTCTTCGGGTGTATTTTTTTCCCTCTGAAGATGGGGATTTGGGCTCCTGCAGGGTCGTGTCATCAAGTGAGAGCCAGAAGCTGGGAGCAGGGATGTGGTGAGGGTGGGAATGGAGAGGGGGAGGTTGTCGTTGCTTGATGCAGCTGTGGCAGGGCAAACCGAGGGGCAATTTGCTGTGGGATCCCACAAAGACCAGACTGGGAGCTCCTTGTGCTGGAGAACCAGTGCCTCTGTGCCCCCTCTCTTGTGCCTGCTCTTTTCGGAGGCCACAAATCATCAGGCAAAAGGTAAAAATTTTTTTTTTTTCCTGTCCACTTACATGAATTGGGTCTCAGTCTCCCACCTTTCACCTCCTGCCACCGACACCCTTCTGGAATAAACGGGAGGCGGGCGCTGGGCCGTGCCCACCGCCCCCTCTGCGGCTTTCCTGGCACGGTTTGTTCTGCCGCACGCTTCCCAAAGGGCGCAGCCCAGCCCCTTGGCAGCGCGGGGCACGGTTCTGCTCCTGCTGTCCGCTTGGATTCCTGGGAAGGGGCAGCGGCTGCCGCGTGGTTTTGGTGCTGGGTTACCCTGGGGGCCGGTTAAGTCCCGGAGCCTGCTCTTAGCGGTGCCACGTGCGGTCGGGAGCCGCTTGCCGTCCCGACGCGTCTGCAGCGGAGACTTTGGCACCGAACGGCGTGCCCTGTAGCGTCGCTCGGCGCGTTCGTAGCGTGCGTGCGGCGCAGGCACAGGCCGAGTCAGCGCCTTCAGGCAGAGGGAGGAATCTGCCACTTGCTTCGCTCTGTCTCGGCTTTGCGAGGATGGTTATGACGTGGCTTGGCCGGGCCCCGTGGGTCCCCGCGTGTGTGCGTGTGCCAGGGCCGTGCCGGCGCTAAACCCAGCGGTGAGCCTGTAATCCCTCCTGAATCTGGTACCAGATCTGATTTATCTGAGTTTTTTACTCCTGGGATCAAATTCTGCACGACTGATTCACATCTGGTGAGCACCTGGTGAGCGCTGGGAGCTCGGTCCTGCCTCGAAGGGCCCTGACGCCGTTTTCGTGCTGGGTGAAGCTCTTCCCCGGCACTGAGGAGCTGTGCAGCCCACCGTGCGTGGGAAGGAAGCGTCACAGAGAGCTGTTTGCTCTTGGCGCTGTTTTTTCCTTTTCTCCTTTCCTTGCCAAGCCTCTCTCCTCCCACGCTGTCCTCACGTTGTGCGGAAACTTGCCACGAGTGGAGCTGGTGGCTGGAGGTGGCTTTGGGGTGGCTGGCAGGTGGGTGCTGAGGCTGGAGGGGTTTTCTCTGAGCCGCCGGCGTGGCTGTGGGTAGCCCCGACTCCGTGCCCTGCTGGACCTGATCTTCCCTCCCCTCCCACAGACCTGGAAAGAGTCATCCATGTCATCTGCAAGGCGGGCAGGTTCAAGATAATGATAATAATTATTGTCATCGTTGAGTGTATTGATTATGATGGTGTCTGACAGACCTACCACACCCTCTGCTGCCATCAGCGCCCAGGGCTCGGCCCCCCATCAGGGCCAAGGCTGCAGCCTTGCCCTTTGCTCTTGCTGGAAGACCTGAAACCGAGCCCCAGGCTGGGAGAAGAACAGAGGAAAAAGGGAGGAGGTTGCACCTTCATATTGGCTCTTGTTTGGAATCTTCCAGCTGTGTGGTGTTTGGGTTACAAGCTGGGTGCTGGAGCAGCGTGTCGTGCTGGCTGAGATATTAGTGCTCATCAAGATCTAAAGGGCAGATGGGGCCAGATTCTGCTCAGGGGTGCCCAGCGCCAGGACGAGGGGCACCGGGCACCAACTGGAACCCGGGAGGTTCCCTCAGAGCAGGAGGAGAAACTTCTTTGGTGGGAGGGGGTTGGAGCCTGGCCCAGGCTGCCCAGAGAGCTTGGGGAGTCTCCTTCTCAGGAGAGATTCCAAACCCACCTGGACAATTCTGGGCCCCAGAACTGGGGGGGGACACCCTGGATGATCCCCAGAGGTCCCTTCTAGTCTCCACCAATCTGTGTTTAAGTGAAATACATGGCTGCTATGACAGCGGACAGGTGGGAAGTCCTGAAGTCCAGGTCTTAGAAGCATGATTCTCCTTGTGTCTATGTTCCTGTGCTTGCAATTGTAGGAAAAATTCCTCACCTCGCTGAGAGCTGACTCAGCCCCTCTGCAAGCGGAGGTAACCATCTCCACTTGGTGATTATAGCCACAATAAAATACTTGTAACTAATTAGTCATTTGAAATTTTGTTTGCCCTTTTCTTCTGACAGTGACTCATTTGGGAGGAGGTTTGCTCATCTGTAAACCTTGATAGTCCCGCACCTCTTTGGTTTGGCCCCTCTGCTTTGCTGCCTTTCACAAAATAGTTCGTGTGTTTCCAGCCTGAGCTGTTTTGGGTCGATCCTGTAAATTCCCGTTCTCTCAAGTTAAACGTGTTAAATTCCTGCAGTTGCCCATGGAAAACGTCCCTGCTGTGGACATCCCTGGTGCTTGTCCAGGAGAAGACATCTCTGGTACAATCACCTTCTGCCGCAGGGGGACAGGTTACACTGAATTGGATGGAGTTTTTGCAATCCGGTGACCTGAGGATTCAGATGAATATTTGCAGCCGTGTGTTTGGTGACACGTTGCTCCATCTGGAGGGAGGCGATGCAGGTTTTCCTCCTGCCTCTCCCACCTGCTTCCTGGCTGCAGGACAGTTTATCTCTGAACCACCACACACAGTTCTGTGGTTTACTTGGTTGTTTTTCTTCCTTGGGAGCGTTTATTGGGCAACAGATCTGTTTGGACAGCTTTGATTTGCAAAAGATCTTGGAATTCGTAATTGGGCCCAGAGGTTGTGGAGCAGCTTTGCTCCCCTGGAGTCACCAGGGTGAAGATGGTTATTTGTTGTGGTAGCTGTTAAGAAACCCAGTCGTTGTCCGCAATTAGGTTGCACCAGAGGCTGTGCAAGCACGGGTGGGTTAGGCTGGCTGCCACGTTGCGTGCTTAGTATTGAATATTATTTAATATCTCTATCAATGATCTGGACAAGGGGATGGAGGCACCCTCAGTTGGGTTGATGATACGAGGCTGGGTGGGAGTGTAGATCTGCTTGAAGGTGAGAAGGCTCTTCACAGGGACCTGCTCAGGCTGAATCAATGGCTGAGGCCAACGGGATGAGGATTCAACCAGGCCAAGGGCTGGGTCCTGCTCTTGGATCACCCCAACCCCCGGCCCCGCTCCAGGCTGGGGCAGAGCGGCTGGAAAGCGCCCGGAGGGAAAGGCCCTGGGGGGTTGGTCACCAGGCAGCCGGAGATGAGCCCGAGAGTGCCCAGGGGGANGAAGAGGATCCAGCCTCAAGTTGCCCCAGGGGAGGTTTAGGTTGGAGCTGAGGAACAATTTCTTCACTGAAAGGTGTTAAGCAGTGGAACAGGCTGCCCCGGCCAGTGGTGGAGTCCCCGTGCGTGAAGGTATTTAAAAGACATGTAGATGTGGTGCGGAGGGACAAGGTTTCACGGTGGGATTGGCAGCGTTGGGTTAATGGTTGGACTCGATCATCTTAAAGGTCTATTCCAACCAAGTTGGGAGTCAAGACCTTAATCCTTCCTGGACTTGGCTGGAGGATCAGTTGGCGTAAAGTGACATGGTGCCATTGACTCTGCCCGGGCTGTGTCAGATGAAACAACATCCTGATAAGAATAATTTCTCGTTAATGCCTGTGCTAGATCAGCCCTCTCCTTCCTTCCTGCCTCCAGTCGCTTTGCTGCGTTGTCCTGTAACCTGCGCGTGGTTCGGGCCCCCAGGCTCCTGCAGTAACAGCAGCCCAGTGCTGCTGCACTTTTATTTCATCTCCTATAAAGTGCTGCAGCCAAGTGACCTCACACTTTTCATCTGCTCTGAATGGGGCACGTTAGTTTACAATGAGGAACACGGGAGGATCTTCTCACGCCACGTGTAATCTCATTGCCGCAGGCTGTGGTGAGCCCGGATGAATTGAACCAGGGAGTGGACAGGAATGAGGAGGGAGGACCAGCAGCAGCCGTTAAACGTGCTGGTCAAGGTGCAACCTCCGTCTTGGGAAGGGTTAAACACTTAATGGCTGGAGAAATATGACCAAAGGAGGGATGGCTTTATAATTGCTCTGTATTCCGGGGCTGGCTTGAGATAGACGGGCTCTGATCTGCCGCGGCCTTGCCTGCTCTGTACCGTGAGAGTGTCCACGGAGGTGAGAGCAGCTCAGCTCCTGGGAACCTCAACAGACCCACAGATTCAACAGGCAGGACTCAAAAGTCACGTGTGATTTCTGTGGGGACTCCAGATCTGGTTGCAGGGCTCCAGGTGGAGTCTCACCAGAATGGAGCAGAGTCCCTGGCCCTGCTGGCCACGCTTCTCTTGCTGCAGCCCAGGGCAGGGCTGGCTTTCTGGGTTATTCCAAGAAAGATCTGGAGGTGCTGGAACGTGGCCAGAGAAGGGCCACGAGGAGGATGCGAGGGCTGGAGCAGCTCTGCTGTGGAGACAGGCTGAGAGAGGTGGGGCTGGTCAGGCTGGAGAAGAGAAGGCTCCCAGGAGACCTTCTGGTGACCTTCCAGGATCGGAAGGGGCTACGAGAAAGCTGGGGAGGGACTTTGGAGGATGTAGGGTCGTAATAGGACAAGGGGGAATGGATCCAAACGAGAGGAGGGGAGATTTCGATGGGACCTCAGGAAGAAGTTCTTCCCCAGGAGGGGGGTGAGACCCTGGCCCGGGTTGCCCAGAGAGGGGGTGGAAGCCCCATCCCTGGAAGTTTTTCCGGCCGGGTTGGATGGGGCTCTGGGCAACCTGCTCCGGTGGGAGGTGTCCCTGCCCGTGGCAGGGGGGTTGGAACTGGGTGATCCTCAAGGTGCCTTCCAACCTTGACCATTCTATGCTAACCTGGATTTTCTGTTCTCTTCTGAGTCTCTTTTCTGAGTTTCCAGAAAAACCGAGCCTGGCGTTACCAGGGCCGGTAATTTCACCTCGACCCTGAGAATTGTAGCGTTTTAATTTGTTTGTTTGTTTGTTTCTCCTCCAGACTTGAGCTGTGGGAGTGACTCTCAACTTTCATGTAAAAATTATCCACGTAATTATGATTATACATAATTATAACTATATTTATAGTTATTCTCTAATGATTTCTTGTAATCATAAGATCTTGTAATTTGGGGGAGAGGGGGGAAAAAACCAGCTTTATGTGCATAGAAAGTAGGCTGAAGAGGGGGAAAGTCCGTAGCTCGAATGCCTGCCCCGTGTGTCAGCGCCGGAGAGCTCTTGGCTGAGCTGGTGCCGCGCCGTGTCCCCGGGAAGGATCCCTGCAGCCCCTCTGCGTGGGCTGGGTTTGCTTCTTTGTCCAGGAGCAACATGCAGAGGTTTGCTCCCATTGCTGGGATGTAAAAGCTCCTTCTGCAAACAGAGTGGGAAGCACGTGGGCTCCATCAGCAGCTGGAAATGCCGGAGCAGGGGGACAGACGCCTTTAGGGGTCCGAGTGGTTCCTGGAGGCGCTGGAGAGTGGGTTTGTGCTGCTATCTAAACACCTTGGGGTTTAATCCGAAGCTCTGTTGGGGTTTCAGTGAAGAGAAGCAGCGTGGCTGGTTGTGAGCTCGAGGAGGTGTTGCTCGGCGGTGGATTACGCGGCCAGCAGCAGGCGGCTTCCCAGGAGCGGCCGGGCAGCGAGGAGTCGAGCCGAGAGCTCCTCGGCCTCAGCGGAGCGGGCAGAGGGAGGAGGAAAGGTGAGATGCAGCTCCAGGAGCTTTCTGGAAGCCGTGTTAGCGCAGAGCTGGCTCTGTCACGCTGGCCGGGCTGTGCCCAGCTATTCCCACAGGTCTCCGCGATCCCCCCTTCATACCAAAGCCGTTGTTTGTTCCAAAAGGGAGAGGTGTTGCTGGAGGACGCGGTGTAGTTTAGGCGAGACCCGTCACGCCAGCCGCTGGCGCTGGGTGAGACCTGGGGCTGTTAGAGCTGCGGGGCTGCGGGAGTGGAGAGCAAAATGTGGTTTCCACGTGTGAAGCTGGATGAGGCCGCCACGCGAACAATACCGACGTCGGTGCCAAGGGCACTGGAGCAGAGAGAGGCCGCGCAAGTGACTTCAGCTCCTCCGGAAAACCACCTGTGCATGAAATATTTGAGGATTTCAGCCCCTTCAGTTTGTGTATTGTAAGGCTAAGAGGGTGGTGACTTGACATCCACGGGGGAATCTCCCCGGGTTCAAGAGAGCCATCGGCGCCGCTTCGGAAGTGGGCGGTGGCAGAAGACTAAAGACACCAATTAAGCCACTTCAGATTAGATGTCAAGCCCTGACTTACAGCGGGAGGCAGTGACCTGTACCAAGGTACCAACCTTTGGAACAAACGAACCCCTCCAGTCAGCCAGTTGTCGCCTTTCTGGAAAAGCCTCTCTCTTGTCGTTGAGATACTGGGCTGAGGAGCCGCGTCACTGCCCCAGCTTTATGGCCTGAGCAGCACAGGCAGCGGGACTAAACCAATTAATAACGTTTCATTATAGATGCAATCACTTCATCCTCGTTTCTGTCGACATAGGGCATCTGCGTTTGGGACAGTAAGAGAACAGGTTCCCTCCGGAGCAATCTCTCTGTGTTTGCAGGAATTATTGATGAGCTGGGAATTTTTATTAATGAGGCTGCTTAGATCCTGGAAGGGGGGAGCTGCGATTGCAGCACGGGCAGAACCTGGTGTTGGTGGAAGTGCTGCTGTGTTGATGTTGCTTTTAGCAAGAATTACAGCCTGGCAGTGTCGTTCTGGCAGCCCCAGGAGTGCCCCACCGTGCTCTCGGCGTGAGACCACCCGAACGCCGCGCCTCGTTAGGACGCTGATTTGTGACTCACTGCCGATGCCCTTTGGAAGCAGTAACCACAGCCGCGGGCTGCGCTGCGCAAACACGGACCCGAAGGGCACTCCCTGCTCCCAAAAGCCCGGACGTCGCGCTGTGGACGCACAGCGAGATACGGGATATCGACGGGAGGTGTGGGAACCGCAGCCCGGCGTCGATCGGCATCGTGACAGGTTCTTAACGCACCGTTTTGCTCGCCCGCAAATATTTCTTCCTTTTCCCTTCAGACATGGCCGTATTTGATCATTTTATTTTTGCGCTTCTTGGGCTGGAACTGAGAGCTCGGTTTGTTTTCTGGAGGTTTTGTGGAGGGATTTATCGTTTGTGACTCTTTGGCTGGCTCTGGGAGCGCCGGTGCCCAGCGGTGGGCTGTTCTGGGTGCGCAGGGTTGTTGTGACACCAAGCACAGCAGTCACAGGGTCAAAGCATTCGCTTCCCCAGGAGGGTGTTTAGCCACCCGTAGTGGCTCTTCTGTGTTACGGAATCCCTGGGGTCACTCACACGGGCTGGAAGTATTTACCAGTTTGTTACCACGGCAACCCAACAACACAGGCAAACTCCGCTCAGGACAGCTCCGCGTTGCCAGGTTATGCTCCGGCTGCACCTGACTCAAAACCGGATTTAAACGGGGAGTGTTGGCTTTGCAGGATGGATGCGAGGGATCCCTCCTGGGCTCCTGCCACCCTGGGAGCTGGGGAGGGTGGAATAGTGAGGGAGATAAGGCTTCCCCGTGTCTCCTCTGCGTCAGCCAGCCTGCTAAAGGGACAGAACAGAAAGCTTGAACTTTGCACGGCGGACAGACTCATCCTTGCCTAAAACTGGCGGTGCTCCACGGCAGTTAATTCCGATTAGAAAACGGCTTCTCATTGATCTGGCCCTTGTAGCACAAACCAGGGTGAAGTTCAGTTCTCTTGCTGCTGAACTGGTGGTTCTGCTGAGGCTGCTGAGAGCAGCTCTGCCTTTATGACAGTTGTCATAAACCTTGTGTTGTCCCTGGCTCGATTGCTTTCTGCTGGGCCTGTTGTGTTGTGCAAAAAACCCCCCACCTGCTGATAGAAAGGGGCTGAGGCTGGAATGCAGGCTGCTAAAATCCAGCAGCCGGGGCTTGCTCTGGTGGGAGTTTCTCTTGCCTGTCTGTCGGACTCTCACTCACACGTGCAGATTCAATCCCCATCTTCTCAAGACAAGCCAGAGCAGTTGCAGGAGAGCAGTCTGTGAACTCAGCAGGACCTGGAGCTGTGGAGAGCAGCTGGAGGCTTCTGCCCTGTAGGGGTGAAATGAACCCTGGCCCGACTACGTCAGCCACCAGGACAAGTGGAGCCAGGGGTGCAGAACACATGAGTTTGTTTTACGCTCCATGAATGGTTTCGTGTTGCTGGTGGAAGCCGAGCCAGCTTGCAAGTCAGGGAGGAATCTTGCCTCGTATAGAATCATAGAAGNTCTGTCTGGCTCAATCTCCCCCTCTGTTCCCTCCTTCAAAAAGAGAATTTCCTTTCAGCAGCTGGGATCTCCAGCCCCTGCAAAGGAGGAAGTACATATTTTGAATAGGCTGTGGCCGGAATATGTAGCCAGTGCTCTCCTGCTGTCCTGCTGAGGAGAAGAGCTGAAGGGTGACACATTCAGGACAGACTTTGAAATCTCCTGGAGAATTTATGACCTGATAGTAGACAGAGCTGTCCCTTCAAGGCTGTTTGAAAATGCAGAGAGACCATAAAAACTAATTTATGTCTCTGCCTTTTCCACAGAGGGAACCAGAAATGGAAGCAGAAGCCCATCCTGTCTGCTCTTGAGTGTGGACCGGCACGTGCAGGGTGCAACCCACCAAAACCTCCTCTCCTTTGGCGCTGACAGGAGAGAGGAGGCAAACCCCTGGGGTCCGGCGGTCGCTGCGGCGTCTCTCCTCTGCCGCCCTCGCCCCCCTCCTGGCGCAGGCTCGCTGGGCGCTGCTGGCAGAGCCTGGGATGTGTGCCCAAGGCTGCAGCCGGCTCTGGGACATGTGAAACTGGCACTAAGCTGAGGACCCTCATCTCCTTTCTGCTGTGGCCCAGGGACTACCTGTAGCTACCTGTTAGAGTCAAAAATCGATGCGTGTTCCTCCTCTTCTCATTCCAACATCCATTTAGGCGAGCAAGGAGGAAAAGAGAAGCCTTAAGGAAGTGGGGATCAGACTTGTCCTGTTACAACTCTACCAAGGGAGCCCAGGAGAGCCCGAGCTTCGCGCCCCTCGGCTACACATGTGGCGGAGGGGAGGGGAGGCGCAAACAAAGCCGGGTCTGAGCGCGGGGACACGGCGCCAGGTGTGTCCTGTCCTTTCCCTGGCCCTTCCCTTCTCGCCTGCTCCAATTCAGCAGGTTGACAGAGGGTGGGAAGGCAGCCAGGCACACCCAGCTCTCGGAGGCAGTAAAATGATCCCTCTTTTGCCCTTGGGCCAAGCCCAGCTTTTCTAACGGATAAAAGGAGAAGCAGTTGGGAGAACTTGCTCACTTCCCTGGTCTCCAGCACGGCTTCCCTGAGCTATTGAAGGGTGGGAGATACTGGAAACACCCTCTGAGCAGCCATGTCCCGGTCTGTGAGTTTCAGCTCTCGCTCCGTGGCCGTCCCTGGGGTCAGCCAAATGCGGATCAGCAGCGTTTCCTCGACCCGTGGACTAGGAGGGGGTGCCGGCTTAGGCAGGGCAGGTGGCTTTGGCAGCTCCAGCCTCTACAACCTTGGCTCTGCCAACAAGCGGATCTCCCTTGGAGGTAGCAGCTCGTACAGCGTTCGCTCCGGATACGGCTACGGAGGCGTGGGATCCGGTGGGGTGCTCAGCCCCGGGGGTATTCGAGAGGTCACCATCAACCAGAGCCTCCTGACACCCCTGAATCTGGAGATTGACCCCAATATCCAGCGGGTGCGCAAGGAGGAGAAGGAGCAAATCAAGACACTCAACAACAAATTCGCCTCCTTCATTGACAAGGTGAGGTGCTGGAAAGAGCGATAGCTCTGCGGACGCTGCTTAAAAGCAGGTCTGACCCAAAGCTCCCTTAAGCCAGTGGGGGATTCACAAGGGGGCTCAGGATCAGGTCCTCCAGAGCGTGGTGTGATTTCTCTGCTGCAATCCAATAACTCCTCTCAAAGCCCTGCTTGCACTGCTGTCGGTAAAGGGGTTTGTGCTGCTTAGGCCAGCTGTGTACCCCCTTTCTTTAGCTGGTATTGCCCATCATGTGGGTGCAAGCTTTAAAGATGACGTCGGCACCCAAGTGCACCACCAGCAAATTCAGGGCAGAGGGGGCCTCTTGGAAGGGAATCATCCCAGTAGGACAAATCTTGGCATAAGTCGGAGCTTTCTGTGTTTGTTTGCACCGTCCCGCTCCTCTGTGGCTTTACTGTCTTGCACTAAGTGATCCCAAGTCCTGTGTAAACTTCAGCTCTGGCATTCTCAAAATGCAAGGAATCCAGACCTGGAGTGTGAGTATTTGGCTGGCTTTGAGGTCTGTGATGGCTTCTGTCCAGTGTCAGGCAAGCAGAATCTGCTTATCTTGTATTTGTACAAAGCCTTAAAGTCATAAAGCAAGCCCCAGAGCGGCGGTGCTTCCTCATGGTCTTTATCACCCTCCAGGGTTTTTTAGGTGCTTCCTGTGAGCAATCGGTGTTATTCAGATGCCATCCACAGCCACCCCCCCTCCCCACCCAGATCCAAACTCTGTGGTGTCAGCTCCCTCTTCCTCCCACTTTTGCAAATGACCCTTTTGTTGCTTTCCAGGTCCAGTTCTTGGAGAAGCAAAACAAAATATTGGAGACCAAATGGAGCCTCCTCCAGGACCAGAAGACCGCCCGGAGCAACATTACTCCCATGTTTGAGGCGTACATCAACAACCTGCGGCGTCAGCTGGATGGGCTGTTGAGTGATAAAGGGCGTTTGGAGGGCGAGCTGAAGAACATGCAGGATCTCGTTGAGGATTTCAAGACCAAGTAACGTATAATCTTCACATCTAGCGGTGTAGTTGAGCTGGCAGGTTGGTCCGTAGGTTGGCAGAGATGTCCCCAGCTCTTCCGCTAGGGAGGGAGGGTTTCTTCCAGCCAGGATTAGATGTCTAGTCCATGGAAGCTGCCTGGATTCTTCTTGCTTGGAATGCTCGTCGTTCCTGGCACCTTGTCCTCACAGGGTCTTCAGAGGCTCCAGCCTTTGCTTTGCTCTGGGGCCTCCTTAGGAATGGCTTTGTCCTTGGGGTCGACTGTGCCACTTTGGGTCCATAGGAACCCCGTGGGAGCTGAGCGGGTTGGCAGGTGGTGGGTGAACTGCTGCTTGTTTACGGGTAGGTAAAAGAGCAGGTGACCTGCAATTTTTAAGCAACTTTTTGTTCCAAATGCTGTCGCTTGGGAGGAGTCGCGTGAAGAACGTAGCCTTTGTCCCAGCCTGTGCCCAACCCAGCCGTGCAGGGGAAAGCCTTTAATAAAAAACAAAAAGGAAAGAAAGAAAAGAGGGAACTGGCAAACTGGATCCAGCAGGAGCTGAAAGCGACCGGATCTGATAACCCCCAGGGTGTGGTTGGGAAAAGTCAATAGCCAGCGACTCCCAAGAAGGTGGTTGGGAATGACGTTTCCCCCAGCCCTGCTCGGATGTTCCTCCTCCGGGCCCATCCGCAGTTGTACTTTGCAAGAGAGCGGTGAGGAGCTGGTTGGCACCCAGAGGAATTGTAGCCCCCATTTAAGTTGCATGTCATGTGAATGCAGGGTGTGCAGGGGCACCTTTATTCCTCCAGCTTCTAGATCCATCTAGAACCAAACCCTCTGTGTGCGAAGAGAAGCAGCAGATCCTGTCTGCGGGGACTGAGATGCTCGTGCAGCAGAGGAAGTGAGGACCTAGTAACTTGAGTTCAGAAGCTGCTTCTCCCCATTTCCTAGAATCATAGAATGGTTTGGGTTGGACAGGACCTTAAAGATCATCCAGTTCCAACCCTCCTTCCATGGGCAGGGACACGTCCCACTAGAGCAGGTTGCTCAAAGCCCCGTCCAACCTGGTCTTGAACACATCTGGTGTTGGGGCATCAACCAACCTCTCTGGGCGACCTGAAGCTGGGTCTCACCACCCTCAAAAGGAAGAACTTCCTGACTTCTAATCTAAATCTCCCCTCTTCCAGTTTGAAGCCATCACCCTTCATCCTATCCCTACAAGCCCTTGTACAAAGTCGCTCTCCAGCCTTCCTGTAGGCCCCCTTCAGACACTGAAAGCCCTTGAGAAGGTTTCCCTGGAGCCTTCTCTTCTCCAGGATGAACAACCCCAACTCTCTCAGCCTATCCTCGTAGGAGAGGGGTTCTAGCCCTCATTTACATGAAGAAAATCTCTTCTTCTAAGCAGAACAGCTAAAACATGTTTAGTTCCTCATGTGCCTGTTGCCTCTTTTTCCTATGTCCAAATTAGACAGTAATCCTCTCTTTGCATCTGGGGTAGAGGAGGAGATTTATCTGCACGAGGCTCCAGGGGATGAGATTCAGTCTCTTATTCGTTGGCTGCGTTGACTCAGGGTGTGGCCCTCAGTAAGCAGGGGTAGGAGCAGGCGGTGTCCGCACCGCCCGCGTGGCTCGGAGCCGGGCACACCAAGGTGTGGCCGTGCCCTGGGCTTCCCGAGGCGCCTCGGGAGCGGACGGAGACTCGGGAATGATTTGACTGTTCGTTGACCGGCTTGGTGGAGCTTCCCCCCAGGAAAGGAGGAATTTGACAACCTGTTATAGAATAATCCAGCCTTTTTACCCGCCTCTTATGACGCAGGCTGTGCGTGCGCAGCACAACCGCGTCGTTTGCAAGTTGTTTATTACCCCGAAGAGCAGCAGCTGCCGTTCATTGACCTCAAAAAGGACAACGTCCGTTCGTGCCGGTGGGGGTGGGCAAGATTCCAGCACAGAGCAGAGCGGGAGCTTCAGGAAGGCTGCCGAAAGTGAAGTAGCTCATGCTTTGGAAGGCAGGTTACAGTGCTCGCCTCTCAGGCACAGGGGAAATAAGCAGAGCGGTGTACACGACTGTACACGGATCGGTGTACATCGGGCTCTGAGATCCAGGCTTGCTAGTGGTACAAAGGGGTGAGTCCCATCAAGTCGACGGAGCAGGAGTTTTATCCACTGAGCTCATTAAACACCTAAGGAGCCGACGTTAGGAGCTTGTGTGACTTCGTGGTGGCGTGGACCAGAGCAGCTTTCAGGCATCAGCTGGTCCAAACGGTGCCGCGGAACTGCGGCTGGTGCCTCTTGTGCAAATAACGCACACGCGGCAGCGGTGCCGCAAGCCTCTGCCTGCGGCTGGCTTGCTTGGGGAAGTCACAGGCCTTGCCAAGGTGGTTCCCAGAGAGGGAAATGGAGGGTGAGAGAAGGCAATCGGGGCAACTCTTCACTGTGAGGTTTTTTCCTTTCACCCAGGCTCTAATTTCACACCGATGCCTTTTGTTTTCCGGCAGGTACGAAGACGAAATCAACAAGCGCACGGCAGCAGAGAACGAGTTTGTGGTGCTCAAGAAGGTGCGTGCCGTGGACATCAGCTGGGACTGATGCTCTTTGTTTGCAGCCCTTCTCCCGTTTTGCCCCCGCGCTCTCTTTGCTCCAGCTGTGCCTGGAGACGGGCAGGGGAAGAATCACAGCTCTGGGTTCTGGCTAAAGGCTGCCTGGGTGCAGGCCCTGAAGTCTCTGGGGAAGCTGGGAAGGAGTGCCAGCTCCCATGGATATCGTAGATTACGGCTCTGTCTTTCTTTGGGACGTTTCCTAAGGCCTTCCCCCAAGTGTCCAAACTGACGATGGGTTTGCGAACGCAGGTCCGGGTGTCGCTGCAGAGCATACGGGATCCTGCACACCAGCAATATTTAGTACGCTAGTAGATAATCTTTAGGTCGTGGTGGGTCATTGGGCAGATGGACATGGAGAGCAGGCAGCTTGGGGAGCTTGATGGGTTAATGGCTGCTTTGGAAGCGATCAAAAGCTGGGTGGATTTGGCCATCAAAGCTGTGGCAATCTCACTGGATTATCGCTCTTTTTTAGGATGTGGATGCCGCCTACATAAACAAAGTGGAGCTGGAGGCCAAGGTGGATGCGCTGACGGATGAGATTGGCTTCCTGAGGTCTCTCTATGAAGCGGTAAGGTCCTTGCTGCTCCTTGTGGCCGCTGAAGTGTAGCATCACCAGTAGGTGGAGAACAGCAAATGGTCTCAAATAAAATTGATGTGCTGTTTCCAGAGACAGGAAGGGTGATGGAGACGTCGAGTCTTCCTTTGCATTTGCATAAGCAGAACGAAGCCCTGCTAGTAAAAAGCCCATCCCACGAATCGCCACCGTGATTTCTCCCTAGCTGGGATGTGAGGTGGATTTACTGCACACGTAGCCAGGACCTGCTTTATTTTTTCTGATGCTGTTGGTGTGAAACAGGGCAAAGCAGCTTATTATAAGCAGTGCTGTGGCGCTGATGTGTGCTCCTGTGTTCATGTGCTGTGTGAGAGGAGGGACGGAAAGCTCCTTGTCCCAGGCGCCTTCATCTTACCCGTTATTTGCAAGAGTTTGATCCAACTGGACGCTTGCATCCTTGGGTGAGGTGGTGGAATTTGGCCCTCACTTCGTTGAGCAGATGCTCAGGCTTCTGGGACTAGCATTTCGTGCTGGGTTCTTGTCTCAGGAGTTGGGTAAACTCACTCTGCTGTCAAAATAGGGGTGATAAGAAGTAGCTCCATTTTTGCTGCTGTTTGTTACTTTGTGCTTTGCAAGGTTGATGTGATTCAGTTGGTTTCCTTCTGATTAATGTCTGTTGTGATTGAATTCTTCGTTTCTGCCTCCCTTTCTCTTTTCATCTCAGACTCTCTCTTTAATTGGCTTCCAGAAGAGAGGCCCTGTACAAGTCAGTGATTAATGGTGCTGTTTTTAATGCAACTGGCAGGAGCTCAATGAGCTGCAGGCCCAGATCTCTGACACCTCTGTGGTGCTGTCTATGGATAACAGTCGAAACCTGGACCTGGACGGCATCATTGCAGAGGTCAAAGCGCAGTATGAGGAGATTGCCAACAGGAGCCGGGCAGAGGCCGAGTCCTGGTACCAGAGCAAGGTGAGCTACGGGCGAGATAAAGGCAGTTACAGCTGCTGTTAGTACACGTGTCCTGTGTGTCACGAGTGGGGAGATTTTAGGCGGCCGATTGACTGCCAGCCTGACTCCATCCTTTTCTCCCGTGTGTTTTATGTCGCAGTACGAGGCACTGCAGGTCACTGCCGGGAAACACGGGGACGACCTGCGCAACACGAAAACCGAGATCTCGGAGATAAACCGCATGATCCAGAGGCTGCAGGGTGAGATCGAAAACGCGAAGGCCCAGGTGAGGAGCCGCCGGTGTTCTCCTGCCGCGGAGCAGTGGATTTAACAGCGACGAGCGTGCCGGGGGTCTGGGTGTAACGTAGCGTCTGTAGAAGCTGGTTGAGGGGTGGCTGCATTGCTCACCTCAAAAGAGGTCAGTTCTGCTGGAGAGGGAAACTGTTGTGAGCAATGTAGCACTGAGGGGCAGCTGGACTGTGGGCGAGAACGAGTCTTAGAATCATAGAATCATCGAATGGTTTGGGTTGGAAGGGACCTCCCAAGGTCATCTGATCCAACCCTCCCGTAGGGAGCAGGGACATCCTCAACTCCAGCAAGTTGCTCCGAGCCTGGTGGAGCCTCACCTGGAATAGCTCCAGGGGTGGGGCCTTCACTCCCTCCCTGGGCAACTTGCTCCAGAGTTTCACCACCCTGGGGGGGAAGAACTTGTTCCTGACGTCCCATCTCCACCTGCCCTTCTCTAGTTTAAAACCATCGCCCCTCGTCCTGTCCCTACAGCCCTTTGGGAACGGTCCCTCTCCAGCCTTCCTGGAGCCCCTTCAGGCACTGGAAGGTCGCTATTAAGTCTCCTCTGGAGCCTTCTCTTCTCCAAGCTGACCAACCCCAGTCCTCTCAGCCTGTAAGTCTGCCAGTGACCTGGGAGCGCCAAAGGAGAGCGATGCTGAGCTGTGTCCAAAGGGCAAGGCTGGGCTCGGCCCCCCTCCCAGCCGCACACGTTCCTTGTGCCCTCCTGCTTCTGGCCTCTTCGTCCACCACCTTTCTGCAGAACGCCATGTTTGGGCACACAAAAGAATTGTTCAGCTGTATGGGAGTTCCGTTTGCTTTCTCCAGGGGCTGTTATCGCTTTATCAACCGGCTGGTGAGTGGTTCAGACCACATTTGGGGCTGAGAGCTGGCTCTGAGTAACCAGGGTGCACAAGCTGGAGATAAGCCATCGTGATTCATCTTTGTGTTTATTTGGTTTCGGGGCAGGGAGGCCTCAACACACACTTACAACAAGCCAAGAGCTGACCCAGTGCAGCTCCCTTGACTAATGAACCAGGGTATAAAGCGTCCGTGTTCCCTCTGAGCCCTTCCTGCCCAACATGGGGCTACTTTGGAGGTGCAGGGGGCACAGTTGAGGGTGCATTTGGCTGTCAGCTTGATGTGGCCCCACAGGGGTGCTTTTGGGGTAGGTCTGCATCGTTTGCTACCTGCAGGTCTGCTCGAGTCCACGCTTGCCTCACATCAAAGCTTGCTGGAGACCGGCGGGCTGTCAACAAGCTCTGGGGCATAACAGGCGAGAAAACCTGAGCTTGCATTAACCCCAAGTGCTGGGCTGTTGTGTGCGGCGTGGGTGGGCTGAGAAGCCGAGGATCACTTAGAAGAAATTCTTCTGAAAATGTAACGAGTGGAGAGAAATAGGGTCTGCCTTTTGGAAGAATGTATCTTGGCATGAGATGAGCTTCCTTTGCAGGCCGATCTGCATCTAGTGCCCAAAACAAAAGTGTGTAGGTGTGAACTTCTATGGATCTAAGCTGAGTGGGCGGCTCCAGGGCTCTGCAGATACACAGAGAGGGTCTGGCCAGTAGATGTCAGAAGTCCACGGGCAGTAGTGTCCTCCACCAAGGAGGTGAGATGCCCCCTGACATAGCTGTCCTGCCCCTCAGCGTGCCAAGCTGGAGGCATCCATCGCTGAAGCTGAGGAACGTGGGGAGCTGGCCATCAAAGATGCCAAGGCAAAGCTGGAGGAGCTGGAGGCAGCTCTGCAGAAGGCGAAGCAGGACATGGCCCGGCAGCTCCGTGAGTACCAGGAGCTCATGAACGTCAAGCTGGCCCTGGACATCGAGATCGCGACCTACAGGAAGCTGCTGGAGGGCGAGGAGAGCAGGTGGGAGCAGCCTACGGGTTTTAGATGGGGAAAGAGTCCAATCCTTTGTTCCCTCCCTTTGCTTGGGCCCAATTCCAATTTCTGCGAGAAAATGCAGAAGAGAAAAGTTTGCGTTTTAAACTGATTTTTGGGTCCTGAAAATGCTTTGGCTGAAGAGCCAAACTGGCAAGTTCTGGGAAAAATCTGGTATTTCTGGGGGAAACGGGCAAAGAAGAAAAATGTTTGATGCTGTAGCAGAACATTTCCAAGTAGCTGAAATCCCCAGGGAATTAGCGCAGAGCTTCTGTGCCCTTTCACGTCCCCCCAGGTGATAACAGGCTGTAAATGTAGGGCTGGAACAAAGCGCTGGATGGCACACTTATCTCGGCTGAATTATTTACAACAGCAGCAATAACTCCCTGCCATTGTCTCCGTCCTCAGCGCTGGGGCCCTGGGGGAACGCTGAGTAATGCAGAGTCTAACCCGTCCTCTTCCTTTTTGCCTTTGTGTTCTCCTTCTTCAACAGGTTGGCCGGTGATGGACTTGGCAGCGTCAACATCTGTGAGTTGATTTTATGATTTATAATTGTTACCTGTCACCAGGTGTCTATGGAACCAGCTGGGGCTGCCTGCAGGAGCCTCGCCAGGCCCTGCCTCAGCTTCTGCATCCCCGGTGACCCTGGGGACAGGATTTGATAGTGCTGGTGGCTCCATGGCAGACTTCAGCTCAAACTCATCCCTATGGAAGTTAACTTGGGTGAATAGGGATCTTTTTTCCTCCCATTTTTGTGTGGAGAAAAATGTACTAATGAGAAAAATTCCTTGCCTGGAAGTTAGTGCAGAGGTGGCATTAGAGGGTGTCTTTCCAGCTTGAGAATCCCAGCAAGGTGGGGATCGGAACGGACCTCTGGAGATCGTCTCGTTCAAGTCGTCTGCTCCAGCAGGGTCACCCAGAGCAGGGGGCCCAGCAGCGCAGGGTCCAGGCGCCTTTGGAATCTCTCCGGAGAAGGAGACTCCCCAAGCTCTCTGGGCAGCCTGGGCCAGGCTCCAACACCCTTCCACCAAAGAAGTTCCTCCTTACGTTTTGGTGGAACTTCTTGGCTTCTGGTTGATGTCCATTGCGCTTTGTCCTGTCACTGGGCCCCATCCTCTTTACACCAACCCTTCAGATATTTATAAACATTGGGAAGATCCCCTCTCAGCCTTCTCTTCTCCAGGCTAAACAGCCCCAAGTCTGTCAGCCTTTCCTCGTAAGGAAGATGTTCTCTTGGGCAGCGACGGGTACTCACCTTGCCTGGGCACTGGACAGGTGCTGGTGTCTTGGAGACACTGTCTACAGCTCTAGACCAGTGGGCTCTACTTTTCATCCACTTTGTTGCCCCTGGTAGCTGGTGAACCACACGGCCACACCTCTTTGGTGCACCAGGAGATGAGCTGAACCCGTTTATGGTACGGGGTTCTCCGTGCTGCAGGGGGTCCTGAGCCAGACCAAGTGATGGAGAAGGGAAGGGGCTCCCCAGCCCTCACGTGCCCCTGGCTTAGCACAGAGAATAAACGCTCTGGGCCGAGATGTGACAAGAGATTATCGTCCCAGGCCCTGTGTTCTGCAGGAGAGCGTAGAGAGTTCTCATCTGGTTGCTGTAATTTTAAAGTGCCCTGTTCATGAGGGTTCCAAACTCATTTTGAAGTTCCCTGGTGCTTATGTTTGGTTTGCTTCTCTCTGTGCCACAGCGATGGTCAGCTCCAGCGGTGGAGGTGGCTATGCCAGTTCTGGCGGATTTCTGGGAGGAGGACTCGGAGGAGGCCTGAGCCTGGGAGCCGGCATGGGCAGCGGTGCGCTCGGCCTCTCCTCCGGGGGCAGCTCCAAATCCTACTCCATCACCACAACCTCGTCCAGCCGGAGAAGCGTGAGGAAGTAACTGCAGGAGCGGAGATCGGTGGTATCCATTACCTGGGAGGAGGGAAACCGTAGAAAGAAAAGTCTTGTTGCCTTTTATAGGACAAATTGGCTGCAAAATTTCTGCAGTGAGGAATGAATTGGAATAAGACACACCAGAAAACCTGACCCTGCCACGTGACGCCCAAGGCTCGATCCTGCACTGTTGAACTTAGTGGGAACCATTCCACTAGAGCAGGTTCAAGCCCGTAGGGTGAAATTTATCCAGTGAAGCAGGCGGGATAAAGCTTCTGTTACTTGTGTGCTTGGTACCCCCTGCTCAGGGCTGGATTTCACCCTTTGAAGGGCACCTGTCCCACAATTCTGCTGTGGTTTTACAAAAGAGACCAGAAGATTATCTCCATCTTAATATGATTTGGAAGACTTTTTTTTTTCCCCTTAGGGTCCTCAGAAAATGCCAATCCTTGTTAAGGCTTCAGCCTGGATTTGTTTTCTTAAAGAATACCAAGGAGAGAACAATGAAACTGTTTGGGGTTTCTTTTTATTTTCTTTGGAAATGGGCTCAGAAATGGAATTCAACAATGCTCCTCTGAATGAAGCTGATTTCTTACCAAAGGCAACACTGACATTTACTCTCAGGTTGTTTTTTTTTTATAGCAAAGTAGCTCATAAACAAGCTCCCCCACCCACTGCCTGGCCTTGAAAGAATCCCAAAACTTAAAGGATATGAAGTTGCTTAAAATTTCAAGTAGCCCCCTCAAATGGAAGGTTACATTCCCCATCCCTGGGTGTCTCCATTTACCAGCCCGTATTTCAAAGTGCATCTGGTGTCTGAAAACGTGTGTTTTGTTGACGCGTCAGTACAACAGCTTCTCGTTCCTGCCAAAATGTCTCTTCCACTGAAACATGCCCGGGAAAACAGGTTGTTACAGCAGCAGGAAGAACTGTTAGATAAATAACTCAAAGGGACCACACAGAATTGTGTCACTTGCTCAGCCATGTCCTGGCAGTGCACCCTCCGTTGACGTTTTATGCGTTCGTGGTCTGAGACCTCGTCACGAGGCCATTAATAAAGTTTCCCTGTTGTGTGCTTCTTCAGTCCCAGCCGAGTTCCTTCTCTGTGCTGTCCGGGATGCTCAGAAGCTCTGGGAAGTATCCAGCGTTTCCACCTTCCTCCCGTCTCCACCGTCTTTATAGAATGGGTTGGGTTGGTAGGGACCTTAAAGATCATGTCATTCCAACCCCCTGCCATGGGCAGGGACCCCTCCCACTAGAGCAGGTTGCTCAGAGCCCTGTCCGACCTGATCTTAAACACATACAGGGGTGGAGCATCCACAACCTCCATGGGCAACCTGGGCCAGTGGCTCACCACCCTCAGAGTGAAGAATTTTCTTCTTATTTCCGCTTGAAATCTCCCCGCTTCCAGTTTGAAGCCATCACCCCGTGTTCTATCACTACACACTCTTGTAAAAGGTCCCTCCCCAGCTTTTCTGTAGCCTCTTGAAGCCCTGAAAGGCCCCCAGAAGGTCTCCTGGAACCTCCTCTTGTCCAGGCTGAACAAGCCCAACTCTCTCAGCCTGACCTCCCAGCAGAGGTGCTTCAGCCCTCCGATCATCTTTGTGGCCTCCTCTGGCCCTGCTCCAACAGATCCATGCCCTTCTTGTGTTGGGGGCTCCAGAGCTGGACACAGTGCTCCAGTTGGGATCTCACCAGAGCGGAGCAGAGGGGAAGAATCCCCTCCCTTGCTCTGCTGCGCACGTTGCTGGGGTTGCAGCCCAGGACGCAGTTGGGGCACTCTGGGCTGCACTTCACATTGCCGGCTCATCAACCAGCACCCCCAAGTCCTTCTCTGCAGCGCTGCTCTCGATCCACTCCAACCTGGATTTGTGCCTGGCATGGCCCTGCTCCAGGTGCGGGACCTTGCGCTTGACCTTGTTGAACTTTGTGAGGTTGGCCCGATGCCCACTTCTGCAGCCTCTCATGATCCTTCTGGATGGATCCCTTCTGTCCAGTGTGTCAGCTTCACTGTGTGCACAGTACCGATGGTGGGGGGGCTGTGGAAGCCAGAGTGCCCAGCAGAGCCGTGCTACCAGGGGCTCGGCACACCCTGCTCACGCTTTTGGTGTCCCGCCCAAAAAGTAAAATGAAGAAAAAAACCCCAAACATCCCCTGAGGTGAATTGAAACAAAAACCTCACAGATAGACATCGCCTAGGTGGCTTTGGCAGGAAGGGCCACTGTTGGCTGTCACGGTCAGCGGAGGGTCTCTCAGAATTACCAGAGAGTAGCAGGGCACCGGGGCTGCTTCAGGAGTTCTGAAAATTCACAAGGCTTCTTCAATTTTCCGGTGTGAGGTTCCATGAATTTTCCAGTGCGAGGTGTGCAGCACTGGCTGGACCTTTCCCATGTATGCTGCCCAGCGCTGGTGGGGAAAAGGGGATCTGCTCGCTCCAGGGAATGCCGTGAAGTATCTTTGTGATCCCGTGGAGACGGCTGCACTTTGTGCTTTCTGCTCGTTCTTTGGATCCAGTCTGGGCTCAGCCTGGGGTTGCAGGTGGAGCTGATCCAAATTAATCTCTCTGCTTCAGAGAGGAGATGATCTTATGAAGGCAAAGTGCCCTGAAATAACATAAAAGCACGTGCAATGGAAGTCTCCCATTGAGTGCAATTTCGTCAAGTTGAATTCAGGAGAAATAATCCAGCTTCAGGAGCAGCTTTGCCACTGAGGAGGCTTTTGCACTTGCAGAGAATGGAGACAGACATAACCAGCGAAACCCAGCACCCAGCCGCCCTGGAGCGCTGCCGCTGACAGGCGGAGCAGCCTGTCAGCCGCTTTTGGTGCCGAGGCCGTTTTCCAGCAGGCAGAGCTGTCACCCAGCTCTTGTCGCTTGGGCCGAGTCTCTTGGGTGCCAGACCTGTGCCCTCCGGCGCTTGTCTGAGCAGCGGCTGAGCTTCCCGAGCTGGTGGGCAGGATGTCACTGCTGGAGAGAAGAGAAGAGAAGCCAAAGAGAGCGAGGGTGGGAACTCACAGGCCTCAGATGCGGGAAACAGTAGAAATCCATCAAATGACCCCCAAGGCAGCACTTTTTGCACCCCCACCCCCCCGGCCCGTTTTGCAGCAGTGACTAAGAAGAACAACAAGCATCTGAAATGGGCATAAAATCATATACAAAGGGTGTTCATGTGAGTGTGGGGGCAGGACCGTGCCTGGTCTGGCCATCAGAGTGACTCAGGGCAAGCTGCTGTGGTTCATGCAGGAGCTGTGGGTGTGGGCTCAAAGAATTTAGGAAAAGCTGGAGGTCTTTTAGCTTTGCAAATACAAGTTAAGGAAAGAAGGAGCCCAGCAGAGAACAGGAGACAACTGCAGAGGGCAGTTCCTCCTCAGACGGGTGTTTTGCTAACTACATGGCCCAGCAAAAAGGCCGCAGCCGTCAGCAGAAAGCACACAGGAACTCACACAGGGTTTATTATCTATTTCTACGGACCCCAAAACTGCTCTAGTCTGGCCGACCACGGGGGGAACGAAGGAAGCAATAAACCCACTGAGTGTGGGTGACAACAGAAGAAAAGACAAACTGAGCCAAAAATACAACCTAAGGAGACCCCAACCCTGCCCCGTATCCCAACAGAGCCAGGCACAAACCAACCAGACAAATACCAGAAAGATACCTCACCCAATCCATCGCCCTCATTGTCCTTGACTCCCCAAAACCCCTTCTCACCAACCCCTCCGGCAGCAGCTCCTCGATCAGGAGCCCTCCTGGCCTTTTAGCTCCCCCCTCTAATCCCCACCGAACCGGCAGCCGGTTCCCAGTTCCCCTTTAGTTCTCAGCCTTGCAGGGTGTGCTTGGCCTGGCCTCCCCTCCTGGCTGGCCCTCTGACAACAGAGGGGGCCCATCCCTCACACCGAGGTGTGCTGTGGATGTGTCCCCACTGCCTGCTGGGTGGCAGCAGCAGCGGAGCTAAAAGATCTTCGTGGTGGCAACCACAGAGGCCAAGCCAGTCTTGCCCTTGGTTACCGCAGGAGGCACCTGGGCAGCCTCAGCCCCTTCGACCTGGGTGTGAAATTCATCCAGGTGTCGAGTTCACTTCAGGGCTCGGGGGTTCAGACCTGCTGCCATCTCAAGTTCTGTCCACACCTGTTCTGTCCATGCTTTGGGGCAGCGAAAGCCCAATTTCCCCTCCTGTTACAATCCAGGCGGGTAAAACTCCCTAGTCAGGAGCACATCCAGCTTCCTATACTCAGCTGTGCAGTTACAGCCTTTTCCAGGCCAGCTCCAAGTGGCCCTCTTCACTGAAACGTCTGAAAGACCTTCCTTGTAACCAGTTAGACACCCAAACAGCTCTGCCCTGGAGAGAGCGCGTCGATGGCTGGGGAGGTTGCTCCAGGCACGTGCGTAACAGGCCCAGTTGATTCCGTGTGGGTGCTCAGTACCCTTTCTGCTTTCCAATCCAGCTCTACAAGGAAATTTTGCTTATTCCTGAGCTCATAAAGCAGCAAAATTGGGTTTTTTTTCTCCTTACAGTGTTGCTACTTTCCATGGAGGTGTAAAGTCCAGAGATCTCTGTCAAGGCTCAGAGCACTTCAGCTCCTGCCTCTTACTCTCTTCAGGGTCAACTCCAATGCTGTTTTATATCTTCATCAATGACCTGGGTGAGGGGATGGAGGGGACCCTGAGCCAGTTTGCTGATGATACAAAACTGGGAGGAGTGGCTGACACGCCGGAGGGCTGTGCTGCCATCCAGCGGGACCTGGACAGGCTGGAGAGCTGGGCGGGAAGAAATTTAATGAAATTCAAGAAGGGCAAGTGTAGAGTTCTGCATCTGGGGAAGAACAACCCCCTGGATCAGTACAGGGTGGGGGCTGAGCTGTTGGAGAGCAGCTCTGGGGAAAAAGCCCTGGGAGTGCTGGTGGACAAGAGGATGTCCAGGAGCCAACAATGGGCCCTCACGGCCAGGAAGGCCAAGGGGCTTCTGGGGGCGTTAGAAGGAGCGTGGCCAGCAGGGCCAGGGAGGTTCTCCTCCCCCTCTACTCTGCCCTGGTGAGGCCCCAGCTGGAGCACTGGATCAAGTTCTGGGCACCCCAGTTCCAGAAGGACAGGGAGCTACTGGAGAGAGTCCAGCTCAGAGCCCCGGAGCTTGTGAAGGGAGGGGAGCAGCTCCCTGCTGAGGAGAGGCTGAGGGAGCTGGGGCTCTGGAGCTTGGAGAAGAGGATCCTGAGGGGGGACCTCAGGAATGTTTATAAATATGGAAAGGGCAGTGTCAGGAGGGCAGAGCCAGGAGCTTCTCAGTGATGTCCAATGATAGGACAAGGGGCAATGGGTGCAGCTGGAGCAGAGGAGGTTCCAGGGAAACACAAGTAAACACTTTTTCCCAGTGAGGGTGCTGGAGCCTGGCCCAGGCTGCCCAGAGAGGTGGTGGAGTCTCCTTCTCTGGAGACATTCCAGTCCCCCCTGTATCTGTTCCTGTGTGACCTGCCCTGGGTGATCCTGTTCTGGCGGGGGAGTTGGACTCGGTGATCTTTTGAGGTCCCTCCCAACCCCCACCATTCTGTGTGATTCTGTGAAATGAGCTGAGCAGAACCTGGTCTGGTGCCAGAGAGAGAGGAAGGACAAGGGAGCATAAAAAACCATCTGGCAGCTCCTGGTATTTGGTTTTGGGGAATTCTCAGGCAACTGTAGACACTTGGTGATGGTTTTAAGGGTTTTTAGAAAAGAGTGAGAGTAATAAAAGTTTCAGTTAGCTTTATGCAAATTGCTAGAGCGTCTTTGCTTAGTCAGAGCCCTCTAAATGTTTTTGTTTGTTTGTTTTTCCTGGGGGAAAATTCATTTGGGGCTCCACTCTGTGCTAATGAAGACATCTAACCTGGGCAGCACCTGTTTCTTGTGCCTTGCCGGTGGCCAACTGTGTCCTGACCACCCAGCACCAGCTGGAATTGATCCTGCTCCTCCTGTGCAGGTGTGAGGATGAAGAGGGGAGCTGTGCCTTCGACTCGGTGCTGCTCTGGAGAGAGTTTATAACCATGTGTGTGGGGAAAAGTTGTGCTGGGGGATATGGGAGACTGGGAAGGCAGTTGATGGAGGTTCCATGTGTCTAAGATGGGGTTTTTGGATCCCTTGAACAAGATCAGAGGAGCTTTGTGTCTTAGGGCTGGACACATTGGTGGATCGGCCCCTTTGGTACCTGACATGGACTCTGCCGCCCCGGCCCTTCAGTGTTGTTGGTGATCATGGCAACAGATGAGCCAGACCATGAAAAACCCAGAAGAAAAAGGAAAGTTGAGGTTCACTTTCAAAACTGAAGGGACATACGTAAGAAAACCTCCTTCAAACAACAACAGCCCTTGCAATCTGTCCTCTGGGGCAAGTAGTCAATGAATTTGATGCGATGTGTAGGGAAAGTGCAAGAGAGGCCCTGTTAGGTGAGTTCTGCTCATGCCAGGGGTGTCCATCTAATCTAAAGGGCTGGCTGATAAAACTGGGTTGATCCAGGGTGGGAGCTGCAGAAAACTGGGCCAGATAAAGCTCTGATGAAAATGCTCTAAGGCAGAAGGTGCCTGCCCTCCCACTTCATTTTAATCCTTGAATGTCAGTGTGGAAAGACCAGGCCATGACACCAAAGGCATCTTGTTTTAACTGCATGATGGGAGCAGTGGGTTGGATTTTAGCCCTTCTTGCTCCTAGATTCACCAGCAGAACTAGCAAAACTCCTGAGCACGGAGAAGGCCTCTTTGTCTTTTGTATCCCCATGTAATGGAACACGGGCCTGTGGCCTAGGGGAGCTGGGTGTCCACCGTCTCTGCCTGGGCCGACGCTGTGGGTTCGCAGGGGAGCGTGGGGGGTGTTGCTTTGTTTCCAGCCTTGGCAGTTACCTGAAGCTCTTTACATGTCGCTCCTGTGAACTCAGTCATGGACACCACCTTCGTGTGGGAGCTCCTCGCGCTCCTGCTGCTAACACCCTCACCGCAGTGCCGCAGACTCCCATGCTGCTGCTCCAGCACGAGATTCTGTCGCCGATGCACGGACACGTCCAAAGGCGGGCTCTGGGCCGTAGGCGAGACCTTCCTGCAAATGGTGAGCAGCTGCAAAAGGCAGAGCAGAGCTGAGCTTCAGCTCCCTGGAGAAAAGGCAGGGCCTACAAGAAAGCTGGGAAGGGCCTGTTTCCAAGGGCATGTAGCAATAGGACAAGGGACAATGGTGTTAAACAAGACCAGGGTAGATTTAGATTGGACATTAGGAAGAAGTTCCTTCCTATGAGGGTGGTGGAACATGGGAAGAGGTTGCCCAGGGAGGTGGTGGAGGCCCTGTCCCTGGAGACATTATAGATCAGGCTTGATGGGGCTCTGAGCAACCTGCTCTAGTTGCAGGTGTCCCTGCTCCCTGCAGGGGGGTTGGGCTCGATGAGCTAATTTAAAGGTCCCTTCCAGCCCAAACCATTCTATGATTCTAAGATGCCTGAGTCTAGTAGAAGGTGGATACTCCAACTTACAGCTGTTTGTGCAGAAGGTGGCTTCCCCATTGAGCCTGTGGAGAACGAAAAGAGGTTGCACATGCACATTATCAGTCTATCTTCAAATGCAGAGCCCTTGAGCCTCCAATGTGAGCTGGACCCTCTCTGGCCAGTCTCTTGCTGTAGGGAGGCAGAGGGATGGGCTGTTTGGGTGGGGTTGCACTGGTGGAGGTCTGTTAGGACAGGTGGGAAAAACTGATCTTCATCAGGACTGTGTGGTTGATTTGCAGCGCGGCAGCTCTGAAATCACACCGTCCTGCTGTTTCTCCTCTCAACATGCACGTCTACAGTAGCTTGTACCGCCCTGCCGGCGTCTGTCGCTCACCTGCTCTCCTCTCCCTCCAGCAGCTTCCCGTAGATGACGATCTCTGTGTCCAGGGCCAGCTTGATGTCTATGAGCTCCTGGTACTCACGGAGCTGGTGGGTCAGGTCTGACTTTGTCTGCTGCAGGGCTGTCTCCAGCTTGGAGAGTTTGTGCTTCGTGTCCTTGACGCTGGTTTCCCCGCGCCACTCAGCGTCGGCCACGGTGGCTTCCAGCTTCCAGCGCCGCAAGGAGCGAGACACGGTCAGTCCTGTCAGGGTTCAGCTGCCTCTTGCCGTCTTCAGACGCAGGATGTTACCGAGCAAGGGGTTTAGAGTCCGGTTTCACATTCAGCCCAGCAGGAGGATGGATGTGTCGTTCCCTCTGGCAGGGGTTTGAAGGAGCTGGACATGTGGTATCACAGAACGTTTGAGATTGGAAGGGACCTTGAGAGGTCATCTCGTCCAGCCCCCCTGCCAGAGCAGGATCGCCTAGAGTAGGTCACACAGGAACAGATCCAGGGGGGTTTTGAAAGTCTCCAGAGAAGGAGAGTCCACCACCTCTCTGGGCAGCCTCTGTCACCCTCACTGGGAAAAAGTTCTTCCTTATGTTTCCCTGGAACCTCCTCTGCTCCAGCTGCACCCATTGCCCCTTGTCCTATCATTGGACATCACTGAGAAGCTCCTGGCTCTGTCCTCCTGACACTGCCCTTCCCATATTTACCAACATTCCTGAGGTCCCCCCTCAGGATCCTCTTCTCCAAACTGCAGAGCCCCAGCTCCCTCAGCCTCTCCTCAGCAGGTTGATGCTCCGCTCCCTCCATAAGCTCAGTGCTCCCTGGTGTTGCCCAGAGGGGATGGGATGTTCTAACCACATCTACCCTCAGGTCCTCTGTGAGATGGGCTTTCGTGCAGCCCCAGTGGGAACAGCAGAGGCCCAGCTCGTGAGCAGCCTTTGCGAGGTGCTCCAGCACCGTTTCACGTAGTTATGGGAGCTTCCAGGCACAGCCATTCCCTCTGCCCTACTGAAACAACCAGACCTGGCTGTGCTCACCTGCTCCTTGGTGCTCCTGACTTCTCCCTTCCGTCTCTGGGCTATCCGTGCCAGCTCTCTTTTTTTTGGTCTCTCGCAGGTTGTCAGCATTTCTGTCTGCAGTGACTCGCAGCTTCTCAAACTAAAAAAACCCAGAAGATACGGTTGTATAACTCAGAGCAGGTGTTTGGGGATAAATTGGAGCAAACCAGGAGAGTGGGGGGTGTTGGTCTGGGTCTGAAAAGAGAAACCGCACCCAAACCTTCCCTCTGCCAGTTTTTTTCACCTTGCTTTTACACCAGGCCTGTGCTTCTGCCCGACTCCTGCGGTCAATGTCCTCGTACTGAGCCTTGATGTCCACAGCACTGCCATCCAAGTTGAGATATTGACTGTTGTCCATCTGCCTGACCACCAAAGTGTCCCAGATCTGGGCCTGCAGCTGCTGGATTTCCTGGTGGTGACATGAGGTTGAGCTGTTCAGAGAGCGGCTGGTCCTGCTGCGCTCCCAGCCCAGCCCCAAGCTGGGGTGTCACCCACACTGTGCAGCTTGGTCAACCTTGGTGGAGACCATGCAGAGATGAATGGGTGATCCTCACCATTCATGAAGGATGACCACTGCCCCGGATCCAGCAGGGAAATGCAAAAGGCGGCTGAAACAACAGGGAGGCTTTTTACCTCCTCATAGAACATTCTCAGGAATTCAGCTGCTTCTTTCAGGCTTTCCATCTGGGCTTCCAGCTCTGCTTTGTTTGAGGAAAAACAGTCCACGTCCTGGAGACGCGTTAGGGACAGAAGGAGGAAGTTTGTTAGCGAGAGCGGACTCAGGGCTCCCCTTGGGGTGAGGGACTTTCTGCGCTGGCACCGTGACCGTGCGCCAGCTCCCACTTCTGGAGTTGCTGCCGGTTTGAGTTCAAGCAAACCCCAGCACCAGCTCCTGCTTGTACTTGTTCTGCGTGCTGCTTTGGGGCAATAAACTACCACGTGTGCCCCAGAGACCTCAGTCAGGAGAGGAGAGTTCAAACGGCCCCTTGCTCACCTTCTTCAGGGCAATGAACTCACTCTCGGTGCCCGTCTGCTGGCTGCGTTCGTCCTTGTACCTGCGTGGGAAAGTGGGAGATTTTTGTCCGAGTTCAGCACAATTCCCAATTTGTTTGGGTTCCTGCAGGCCTTCTTTCCAGAACTGAAACTCTGCGTGTTTTTTCCTTCTCCCCTGATGATGTTTTGGGATGCTTGGTCTTGTTTGCTAGCCTGTGGGAAAGCAAGCGTGTTTTCAGAGAGTTTTTTGTTACAGATTTGCAGCAGAACTGTTTTCATTTGACCTCTGCCACGGCAAATGGCTGCTGAACATCTCTAACTCTTAATTCCTTAAGTTAGGAAGGAGAGAAAGAGAACCTGGAAGAGGGACATCCTGTCTCCTGTAAATTAAGACCTTGCTTTGTGTGCTGAGATCCTGGTAGGTCTCGCCATCTACCTACTTGATCTCTGGCAACCATTTGCTACCACAAAAAGTCCACGGTCTCTGCCTGATTACAAATCTTTAACGACATTTTGAGCCCTGCACACACATTTCTGGGGTTTTTTACTTATATTTTCTTCTTGTTTTCCAGAGCCTGCTGTGCTGCTTTCAGGTCTGTTTCTAACTGGGCTTTGTTGCACCCCAGTGCTTCCAGCTGCTGCTTCAGGATACCAATATCAGACTGGAACACGGGCATGCAGCTGTCCTTGCAGTGGTTTCAACCCTGCAGGAGGCTCCACTTGGTCTCCAGCATCTTGTTCTGCTGTTCCAGGAATCAAACCTGAATCCCAGGAAGAAAAGTAGAAAATGAGATGAGGATTAAGAGCTCATGAAAGGCAGTGTCCGTGCAACAGCGGTGAGACGTGTTCCTGCTCTTGGTACGTGTGAAGGCAGCGGTTCCTAATCCAGAGCTCTTTGGTTCTGGGCCACCCTTGTGGAAAGGCACAAAAAAACCAAAGCACTTCTAGAAAGGAGAGATTTGCAACAAATTGGGGATGCATGAAGAGGAGTGGGAAGGAACTGTAAGGCTGATGAAACTGGTTTTAGCGTGTTCCCTCTCTGTGGTCAGACCTAGAGGTTAGAGCCATGGTGCCTGTACACTGAAGCTTCCCCTGTGAGTCACGGACACCGTGGTGCTCAGCTGGCACCCTTGTGCAGGTTGCCTTCAATGTCTGGAACGAGTTGTCTTAGATTCCACACGTTTTCTGTGTTCCACCTCACTCGGTGCCTGCAAACTGGAGCTAGTGAGGGGTTCTCAGCTCACCTTGTCGATGAAGGAAGCAAATTTGTTGCTGAGGGTCTTAATCTGCTCCTTCTCTTGGTACTTCACTGTTTGCATGTTGGGATCAAGCTCCACTCTGAGCGGCTGGAACAATTGCTCATTGATGGTGATGGGTGTGATGGTGCATGGCCTGGAGACTCCACCGACCCTGTAGCCGAAGCCAGCAACTCTGTAGCCAAACTCTGTGCCAGCTGCACCAAAGCCGTATCCACTTCTTGGAGGATGACCTCTTCCAACAGCTATTCTTGGTCTGGAACACGTCATACCGTCAAGACTTCTGCTGCTGAAGTAACCCAGGCCGTGGTGGCCCATGCCACCACCCCAGTGACACACGGCAGTACTGAAACTGCATCGATTCCTGGGAAGAGCTACAGAGGAAGAGCTGAAATTCCTGGTGGAGCAGATGTTGTTGGAGCAGCAGGACATGGTCACTGGTAGGAGAGGGCCAGCAGGTGCAGGTGATGTGCTGGGAGCAGATTTCAAGGTGCAGTTCCTTCTGACCACAGTGGAGCACCTTCTTCCTTTTATTGGCATGGAAAACGGGGCGAGGCTGCATGAAACTGCCACAAAATGTTTATAATGCGAAGAGTGTGACCTGCTTAGTGTCGGTTGTGCTCACCGACCGAGAGCGGCGCCGTGTCTGCCCCGTAAGGGTTTGAAGGACGCTGTTGAGTCCGAGGGGTCGTGTTTAGGTCTTGGGTAACAGCAACACAGATCTGGGGAGTGGTGCTGGGTGAATTGTTTTCAGGAGGCACGGTAAAAATTGCGTGTTCCCCTTTTCGTAGGTTGGGTGAAGTGGAACCGAGACTTTGAAACTGTAAAATGCTTTTCCATCAAAGGAGGTCTTGACATTTTGCTAATACTGCAGCTTGCAAGTAAGAGCTTTGAAGGAGAATATGAGTCAGCCTCCTGGTTAATAAAAACTATCAGTGAGAAATGAGAATTTATTGAGAATTAATGATCAAAGTCTTGCACGCAGGTTAGTGGTAAACGACCACGCTTTTATTTTGTTCTGCCTATGAAAAGGGAATGGGGTTTAATGCCAAGGAAACATCTGTGGGGCCAAAGCTTTTCTCAAGGCAATTTTTCCGGAGGTTGCTGGTATAAGTGTTTTCCACCACGGTCATTTATTTGGCGGGAATTCTTGATGAGCTGAAACTGAAACCGATACTTGGAACGTGGTAGATTCAACACTCTCATTGGTCAAATCCTCAGACATCTGGTGTCTCCTCCTCCCCTCATCCCTCAGCTTTAAGGTCGGGTTCCCACCTGCTTTGTGGCAGGGCCAGGTTTGGTCTTTCAACTTCCTACGTTGGACAAGTGCCCTCATCACGGCATCGGGGCTGGGACTCTTCCCAGCTTTACTGCTCACACTCGTGTGTCTGGGTCCCTGGAAGGATGGGCAGAGCACCGGGGCCCGCGTCGCCGTGTGGGAAGGCGGCGTCTTTGGTAGGGGCAGGGTGGAAGTTCCAAATGAATGATGTTTTGTTTACCACGTTTCATTCCTCTTCCCTGTTCAGTGGTTGGTTACATCTGCAAGCCAAAATTACCAGCTTCGCGGCAGGGATCTGGGAGCTCCTGGCCACTTTGGCTCCAGAGCGGACAGACATCCTCAGGGCAGTGGGGTATGAGAAGATCTAGAGTTAGTCTTGTGATTGTCCCCAATCCTCACGTGTCAGACCACGTTACTCCAGCCTATAGTTCTATTCGATGACTCGCCGGCTGCATCTCTTCTCTCCACGTGGTCATCCTCGGAAACACTTTCTGCTTTTGTTGAGACAACTGGCACAATGGAGTAGATCCAGAGGGACTAGTAGGAACAGGGATTTGTCTGGTATTTAGATATTTACAGGTGGCCACTTCCGACGGCACAACCTCAGAGGGATGCGGAACATGGAGATGTGAAAAACCAAAGTCGTATTCGGCGTGTGTCCTTATAACTGGCCGATAATTGGGGTGTTTGGGAATGTGGGAAGCTTCTGGCAGGTCGGGCAAGTGCTTTGGACCTACCTTGACTTGACTGCTCAGCTCATGCCTGTGAGGAGATTTTCCTGCATCTGGTGTCCTGCCCAAGCAGGGAGAGAGTTCTGCTTTGACTGCAAAGTGTGCGTGAACGAGTCCTGGCCCAGGGCTGTCCCTCTGTCCTCTCAATTGGCCCCTGTGTGAACAGGTCACCAGTCACTTCAGCTGGGGTGGTGAAGGTGGCCAGGCACGACTGTGACTGAGCCTTTGGCTTGGTAAGACCTGAGGCTACATGTGAGATCACCTTTATTCGTGGAAGGGCTTCCATCTGGGGGAAAACCAAAGCACCTGAGTGCAGGAGGAGCTCTTGACTTTGTAAGGCATTTGGGTCCATAAATGCTGGAAAGTGCTTTGGAAGGTGTCGCTCCTCAGAACAGTGGGTCCCAGTGGGATTTACTGCAATTAGACGGTGATGGCTCATCAGACAGACTGTGAAAGGCGATTGTGAGGTTACATGTGTTATTGTTCCTTACTTGCAAGCATCTCGGTTATGCCAGCAGCCACCTGCTCTCCTCATCCTCCAGGAGCTTCCTGCAGGTCACGATCTCGATGTCCAGGACCAGCTTGATGTTCGCAATCTCCTGGTACTCGTGGGCCGTGTCCTGCTTCACCTTCTGTGGGGATACATCAGCTCGGAGGATTTGCATCCCTACGACCTCTTCGCCGTGCTCCTCAGCTTCAGCAACGGCTCCTTCCAGTTTGCATCTCCACAGGTAGGAGGTTTTCATTGCTGCCGCTTCTTTGCATGTGCTTTGAATAGTTCAGAGCCCTTGACTCTGCCTGTCTGTGTATTCATCCACCTGCACTTTGTTAGGTTTTCAGACTCGACAGATAAACTTCTAACTCAATTCTCTCTGACCAGCTGAGGTGTTGATGTGTGTGTTGTCTTCTCACTACAGGTAGATCACTTATTGGTCACAATAGACTCTTTTACTCTGTACTCTGGGTTACAGGCACGTCTTACATTTGAGCAGCTGACGTGTGTTTCATGAAAAATGACTTTATTGCTCCCATGCCCCCCCTAGCAGAGGAGTTTGGGAAAGCCATAAGCTGGGAATTGATGGACATGTTATTGCCCCTGAGTCATCCATACCTGGGCTTTGGTGTTTTCACATTCTCCAGTCGTCTGAATCACCTGGTTCAACTCAATGATTCCGCTCTGCATGACGCAAGTTGTGGCGGTGCTTGCCAGTGGTTTCCCTCGGTTCCTTGAACTGAGGAGAGAGAAAACGAAGGAAATAAATATCAGAGTGAGGAGATGAGTCAATAATTAAACCTACTAAGTGATGCTGGGTCCACATCGCCAGATCTTGAGCTTTAAGACGAAAACCTTTGTCAGTGGGGGACACTAATGACTCGTGTCCACAATAGCAGCTCTGGGGTGAGGGCGTTGACGGGGGGAAAGCGCAGCAGTCAGCCAAGACAGCAGACCTTTAAAAGGGTCTTTTCAACCCAAATGAGGAAATCCAGAGTAGCAGCAGCGGAACATAACTCCTTTTGAGTGTCCATCCTGACTCACCTTGTGGTGGCACCAGGACTCTGCCTCAGCCCGGCTGCTTTTGGCAATGTCGTTATCAGCTTTGACGCCAGCAGTGACGTCATCCACAGCCGAGCTCCAGCTGCTGTCCGTTTGCACAATAACAGAGGTGTCCGAAATGGATGCTTGGAGCTGAGTGGTGGTCCAGAGGCAGCAACCAGATTATCAGTCACTTGCACTGGAGGCGTTGTCTCCGTGATCTCCACACAGAGACGCAGCCTGCTCTGTGTGCCGTGGCTTTTAAGCGCGCATCTATCGTTGAGTTACGGGCTGTGCTTCTAAGGAGAATGGGTGGGAATCCCTAGTCCCATAAAAACTGCATTTGCAAACCTCCCTTTTTTTTGTAGGAAGCATGAAGGAGAGAAACAGAACTGATCTTCTGATGTTTCTGGGGCACCAGGATCAAGGGAAGGAGCATTGCTTTGGTTTACATGTGGGAAAAGAAGAATCTGAGTTCAACTCTTGGGAATAGTCTAGAGATCCAAGCACTGGGGCCGACTTGGTTACATTAACCTTTAGCCAGAGTAGCTCCTTTTGTTACCCTAATTCTGTAATTTGCTCCTTCTTTCTTCCACTTGACCTCTCTAATTTTATTGGCCTCAAGAATCTTTTGATTCCCTCAGGACTGGAGGTGGACCCGTGCAGGCCGATTTCTTCGCACTAGAGCTCTGCTGATCTGTAACTATAGGCAGAAAATGAGTACAACAAAGGGGGGTGGTGTGAGAACAGGAGAAAGCAGCAAAAGATTTTCCAGCTCAGACCTTTGCACCAGCTGGAGGAAAACCAAAGGCAAAGGTTAAATAGATGGAGGTGATCTCTCAAGCTACCCGTGTGTTCCTCTCCACCACAGAATTCTCTGAAGGGGGACACTGTTGATTTCCTTGGTTTTGGGAGGAGTGTGACTGACGTGAGTCAGATAGATGGACACCTCTCGTCTTATTGCTTCCAGAGGTGTCCTCCATGGGGAAACAGCTTACAGGAGAACCTGACCAAATCGTTCCTTTCTGGTGAAATTGGCAAATCCCTGTGAATGTAAGTTTGGGCTAGGTATATATTTTAATTTTTCAGTAAAGGAGGTGGGTTCTGAGTGACAAAGATGCAGGAAAGGCAGGTAAGTCTTCCCTAGAGAATGAAATTGGTGATTTTCAGTCCCATCGTTGATGAAACATCAAAAGGGTGGTGTGCCATGGGTGGGAACCTTCTGAATTCTTTTGCATCCGATGGGATAACACTGAGGGCTTAGCCCTGAAAAGTCTCAGCCTTTTCCAAAGGTGTGTTTGCTTTTATGTGATTTTTCTTGGCATTCCCCGTGGCCTGAGAACATGTTCTGCTCCATGAAGAGGATCAGAGAGAAGTTCATGCATGCAAGCCTGAAAACTGCCTCATTTAGGGTTTTAGGGTAAAGCTGTGTGGGAATTATATGTGCTAAGCACTTTTTGGGACCCAGCCTAAAAGGAGTTCCAAGTGCTCAGCTTTTTTCATGATTGGGCCCTGGATGCTGGAGAACAGCTGCTACATGTGATAGTTGGCATCTTCGTGAAATGGAAGAAGTTACATTGGCTTCTTTTCTTGCTTTCTCTCTCTTGGGTTTTTAATTACAGACCTGAGCAGAGCTCAGTACCGCCAGCTTGTCTGAGCCAGCCCAGCTTCAATCTGCTGACCCAACAGAAACCTCAGCTCGGGAGCATCTCGCTATCCTGGGATCCCATCCTTGTTTAGCACTTGGCCTGATGGCTCTGTTGGTTGCTCCAGAGAGGGGATGGAGATAAATCCCTCCTGTTTACCCTGCCCGAGCTGCAGGTCCAGAACAAGCCTTTCCAGAAGTTCAGCTCTGATATGTGGGATCCATCTTCCCTGCCTTTAAAACACCTTCTGGAGAGTTTCTGCAATGCAGAAATCTTCAGCTGACTGCCTTCCAAACAGCTTTCAATCCCTCAGAGGGAGGTGTACCTGGGGAACTCAGGATTGACTCAGGATTGTGTGTTTCTGTCTTTTGACTGGCTGAGATGGGGGTGTTTACGGCCAGGTGAAACCAGCCCCACCTTCTGGTCTTGCTCTGTTGGCTGTGCAACTTGGAAAATCTCCCACAGCACTTGAGTATTGCTATTCCGTGACCCCCATCTCCGGTACACTTAATGCTCCCCCTCCTCTCTGGGACCGAGATGGGGAGGAGGAGATGGGAAGGCTCTGAGCGAGAGCGAGTGCCCACGGCAAATCTAAAACTTACTCCGAAGTTACACTTTTAGGTGAATTTCATAATGGCACAGAAAACCCACATTGCTCATGATAAGTTTGATTGCAGTTTATTGTAGAAATTTCGTAAAGCTTGTACAGTTCCACAGGAGCAGAAATGAGCTAGTAACATTTTGGCACACAGTTTTGGCACATTTTGCCAACCCTCTTCCGTAAAAAGAGAAGAAAAAAAAGAAAAAAGTGCTGAGAACAAAGGCATTGAATAAGAGATGGTTCCCCAGGTTATGTAAAGTTTCTGTTCCCAAAGCCTCCTCTTCCTCGTTTTTGTTTTCCTTGTATTTTTAACCCCTGTCTCTACTTTAAGCTCACTCTGGCTAATGGGAAGGAGAATGGTTTGCTGCTGAGAAGGTCTGGCAGTCTTCAGGTTTTGTGGTGTCTTGGCTTAAATTACATGTCCTGGGTGGGTGAGGAATTGGACGTCAGAGAGGGCCGACCTCTTTGACCTACGGAAAATGAAGGCTGTGGATTTGGATGTAGGTGGAGCTGGAGAGCCCTGGAGTTGAAGGAGCCCCATGCAAGAGGAACTGGGAAACAGAGCAACGGCCTCTCTATTGAAAGATACCTCGTTCTCAGCTCAAACCTTTGGGGAGAGCAAGGCCAGCAGGAGGGAGAGGGGTTAATTAGGAGGGAGCGCAAGAGCCTGTGGTCTCCACACACCTCCAGGTTTCTGTCACAGGCGAGTGAAGGGCCACGTTCTGCTTTCACGTACGCTGGTGTAAAATCTAAGCCCTGCATCTGCTCTGGGTTTGCATGAGGGCACTGGAGCAAAGGGGAGCCCTGGGAATTTGCAGCCTGAGCTCTGACAATGGCACTGCTTAGTGGGAAGGCTGGTTACTCATTGACAGGCAGTGCTGGGCTTCTGGTCAGCTGGGTGAGGCTTATATTTGGAGGAATTAGTTGAACTTGGAGAGGCATCTCTCCCAAGGCGGTAAGTAGCGCTGGGAATATATTTTCCCCAATGGGATGGTGATAAGTGCAGCTCTTTGGATGGTCTTAACAGGCTTTATGCTGGCAGCAGGAGGTGGTGCTCAACAGCTTCTGCTCTGGGTGAGGCCGTGACTTAGCTGCGATAGCTCTTCTTGGTGGTGCTTTTTGATGCAAACCTCACGCCGGAGCTGCTTCCCGCGCTGGAGCTGAATCCCCCAGCCAGGCAGCTCCCGCTGCCGGGGCTGGCACCGCTTCCCCCTGTGCTGAGACAGCTGCCGAAGCCTGACCCCAGCCCCAGCGTGTTCCCACCTCCGTAGCTGCTCCCAGATGAGACCACGGCTGTGATGGGAAACCATGGGCAGAGGGTTAGTTTGTTTGGAATAGTGCAAAGGGATTTCAACCTTTAGTTTCACACATTCATGGCTTTTCTTGGACAGTTTACCACTGCCTCTATTTCACACTTCTCATTCTCTGGCTTTTCCTCCTGTCCTGTAGCACAGCTGACCTTAAACAGCTGAGTCTCCCAGGGACAGTCTCAAAGGTAGAAATTTAAAGTTCAGAACTGGTCAGAGAAAAACTGTATCTGCACCCACAGAACGCTGCAAAACTCAAAGTGTTCTCCAGTTTTGTGCTAGTGACTGCTGCCTGCAGAGCTCCTTTCATCGTCTTATCCTCAGTTCCAGGCACATTTAAGGAATACCTCAATGACTACTCAATCTATCGCTCATGAGCAAGATTACTTACAAATATTCACTGCGCCAACGCCTTCTCCAGCCAGCCTGGAAGAAAGAGAGGACAGAAGTAAGGGTTTGTTCTTTAAGATGGTTTCAACCAACAGTTTAGCAGCAGGGACACAGGATGACAGAATGGTCTGATGATGAGTGTCTGACAGGAATTGAAATAAGATCTGTGTAGTGTTATTTGGTGCAGGATGTTTTCTCTGCAAGTTTTTGTGGCGATTCTCATCTTGCAAGGGAAATGGGAAAATCTCTATGGGTTTGGACATAAGACAAGAGGAGATGGCCTCAAGTTGTGCCAGGGGAGGTTTAGGTTGGACCTTTAGAAAACCTTCTTCATTAAAAGGGTCGTTAAGCAGCGCAACAGGCTGCCCAGGGAGTTGGTGGAGTCACCATCCCTGGAGTTATTTAAAAGGCATGTAGATAAGGTGCTGAAGGATATGGTTCCAACTTAAATGATTCTATGTTTCTATGACTTGGTTCGAAGGGGGAGGCACCCACCTGCTCTCCTCGCCCTCCAGCAGCTTCCTGTAGGTCGCAATCTCGATGTCCAGGGCCAGCTTGACGTTCATGAGCTCCTGGTACTCGCGGAGCTGCCGGGCCAGGTCTGCCTTGGCTTTCTGCAGAGCGTCTTCCAGACCAGCCAGTTTAGCCCTGGCATCCTTGATGGCCATCTCCCCACGCTGCTCAGCATTTGCGATGGCCATCTGCAAACTGGTGCACTGCAAGAAGTGGGAATAGGCCTCGTGACTCCTCAGTGGGTTCCAAGCATCCTTGCAAGGGTACAGCAAAGTTGTGGAGGTGGAAGTGCCACCGTGTTTGGAGGGGTCCTGTGCACTGTACCTGTTTCTTTACACTCTCAATTTCTGAGTGGAGCCGCTGGATCATGCGATTCATCTCTGAGATCTCCATCTTGGTGTTGTGGAGGTCTTCCCCATGACGGCCAGCTGTGACCTGCAGCTCCTCATACTGAGGTGGGCAGGGAGAGGAAACACCAGAGCAGTCAGATCTGGGCAGGAGCTTGATTTGTTGGTAGAGACTGACCCTGCTCTGATCTTCTCTTTACCAGGTCTTCTGGCTCTTTCTGTACTCAGCCCAAGCTCTTCCTCATGGGCTTTAGCATATTTCCTTAGGCCCCTCCATCTCCTTAGGCCCCTCCATCTCCTTAGGCCCCTCCATCTCCTTAGGCCCCTCCATCTCCTTAGGCCCCTCCATCTCCTTAGGCCCTTCCATCTCCTTAGGCCCCTCCATCTCTTGGTGTCAGAATGGCATTTTCATGTGTCCAAGATATTAAATTAAATCCTGTTCAAATCAACTTGATTTTACTCCCCACTCCCCTGTCCTCTCTGCTTACACTCTCTAGTATAAAACAGTCTTTGGGAAATGCAAAACGAAAGTTTTTGTAGCTCACCTGGTTAGTTTTTGCATCCTCACCTTGCTCTGGTACCAGGACTCAGCCTCTGCCCGGCTCCGGTTGGCGATGTCCTCGTACTGCGCTTTGACCTCTGCGATGATGCTGTCCATGTCCAGGCTGCGGTTGTTGTCCATGGTGAGAACAACAGAGGTGTCAGAGATCTGCGACTGCATCTGAGACAGCTCCTGTAAGGGAAACAAAAATTTGTTCTCCGTCCCAAATGTTTCACTGTTGTGGTTGTCCCAGAGATGATGGTAGAGGGGTAGGAATGCAAAGGAACTGCAGCTCCAAACATCTCCCCCAGGCTGTTTCAGTCCTATTGGCACCAGGAAAAGGGAGAAATAGCAGAACTCGGAGACTCTTACTGCTTCATAGAGGGCTCGCAGGAAGTTAATCTCATCTGTCAGTGCATCCACCCTGTTCCCCAAGTCCATCTTATTCACGTAGGCAGCATCTGCGTCCTGTAACCATGACAACAGAGGCAGTGAACCAAACCCTGCCTATCTACATCCTCATACAAAGATCATTTGTCATTAATATGAAACTTGGGAGAAAAACCACAACTGAAGACTTGTTTTGAGCTCTGTGCCTTTAAACAGATGCAAGAGGGACCTAGTTCATTCCCTCCACCTTTTTATTGGGGTGGAAGGGATGATGTCCATAGATCTAAGCAATTTTTGACATGTCAGAAGTTCCCTTCTTTTTTTTTTTTTTTGCCAGTGCACCGATGTTTAGGGCAATGCCTGAAATAGCAGAATTTTCTTATTCTGTTTCCTGCAGGTGGGACCAGGGGCCCTGTGGACGATGAGATTGGATACAGAAAGGCTGCAGAAGTGGTAGCACAGCTAGTGGAGTGATGACAACGTGACCCAGATCTGATACCTGGTGGCCAGGACTCACCTGAGTTTTGGATGGGGGGCCAGAAACAAGGAGGAGCTATTGCCAAGGTGAGTCCTATGGCCAAGGCCTGACACATTGGCACAACTGGGTGTTTCTCCTCAAGGAGGGATGACTACGCGTTTGCTAAGTGCTTTGCCCGGCAAAAGCAACGCTGCCGGATGAAAAGGGTTATTTGCATTCAAATGCATTTTGCCTCTAAAAAGCGTGTCCCTTCTTTGTTGTTGGCGCCTCACCTTCTTGAGCAAAACAAAGTCATTCTCTGCAGTTGTGCGCGTGTTGATCTCCTTCTCATACCTGTTGGGAAGAGGAGAGGAGAAGAGATGAGCGTCCCTTTACTGCTTCCATATGGCAACACATCCCGTCCACCACGGGCATGGGGAACTCCTTCCTATACACATTTGTTGGAGGGTGTTTGTGGAGAGACTAAGGGGTCTGTTCCAGGGGCATTTGCCACCGATGTGTAGATCTTTTGGACCAAAATAGCTGCCTAGCAATGCTATGTCCTCACTATGTCAGTGCATAGATTATATGTAGCATGATTAGATATATTTATCTCACCGATTATGATAGAAAGACAGCACCCTTGGGCTAGGCGGTGGGAGGAGGCCACCTGAAAAAAAAGCAGCAGGCCTTCATTAAAGGCACGTTTTATCCTCCCAGAAGCTTTTGCTGTGAATGGGAGCCTTGTACTCACTACATTTTCTCAGGCCGGGAGGGCTGGGTGGAGCTGAAGGTGAGTTCATCAACACCACACCTGGGTTAGTCAGAAGAGCTGGGATCTCTGCTGCCAGCTCCCGCAGTGGCTTTGGGAGGGCTGGGGATGGCCACAGAGGGAGATGGTCTGGGCGAGGAAAGCCAAGGTCTGAATCCGAGTCCTACTCTTGGGAAAAGATAAAGCCAGCAATAGCCGTGGGCTGATACCCAGCTCAAATGAAAGGTGGGAGATGAAAGGCAGGAGTTCAAAGGAAGGAGTCCGTGCAGCTAATAAAATATTCACCTTTCATGGGGGAACATTTCTGCACATCGAGACTATTCAACCCTTAATTTCCATTAAGCGAAGTCCCAGCCTGTGTATAGATTTGTGGGTCTCTAAGCTCTCAGCCATGTAGAAGAGGAAAAGTAACTTGGCACATGTCTAACTTCTAATTGCCATATGAATTAGTGTTTGGCTCAGAAGAGCAAAGCATTTGGAAGAATGCTTTGGAATCCACAAAGTTTAAAATAAATAATGGTGAGACGAACAAATTCCTAGGAAACGGAGAGAGAAGCAGTGGGGTCGTTTTGGTAGGTGTAGGTACTGTTGCCGCAATGCATGATGGTGGCCCCTGCACAGCAACAGGTATGATGTAATCGGGCTTTTGCCCAAAGATTCCCCAATCTGGAGCCAGAAGAAATATTTGTCACTTTGTCGGCTGCAGGCAGAGTATGAAAGTCTGAACCTCTTCTGTGCTGTGACCATTGGTCGCCAAAGGATTTTGCGTCTGAAGTCACAGCGTACCCAAGGGTCTTTTCTCAGCTGAGCAATCCGTGTTGCTGCTCCAGGCTGTGCTGCTCTTAGAGGTCACTTTTCCAAATTTAAAATTGCTTTCACCACGGACCTGTGCCAAGAACAGCAGACGGACACTTTCTGACCCAAGTTACTCAATAGCAATGTTGTGCTTACGGCCGGGGTTTGTCTCGCATCAGCGACCTGGATCTCAGCTATTTTGGCTAAGCTCTCTCCTTTGGGGTTTCTTCTGCAGCTGATGAAAAAGGCTGTTTATTTCTGGAGTGTCATTTGTCCCATCTTGAAATGAATTCAGGAAATCAAGGTGGCTGATTTGTAGCAGACCCTGAGGTCTCACATGGCCAAATTGACAGAGGACAGGGTTTTTTTTTTTCTCTGTCAAATGTTTCTTTTCTGAAGGTGCAGAGAGAACCATAAAAAAGAAGACTCAGAGTAGGTTGTGAATGATGATTTCTCTTCCCCAAGGCAGTTGTTTAACTTCCAGTGCTACTTTTGGGCCAGAGGCACTGTTGGTAAAGGTGGAAGAAAGTGTCAGAGCCATGATCTCCCCAGAAAGGGTGAGCAGAGGGGTTTGGGCAGAATGCACGTGTCCTTGGTTTGAGTTGCAGCCTCACCTGGCTCTCATCTCTTGTTTTTCTGGTTCCAGACTCACAATTTAAGCTCCTTACTTATTTGCATCCATTAGGCCGTGTATCCCTCGTGGGCATGGTAGCAGACTCAAACACTTGCTAGATGTTTTTCTAAAGCGCAAAGAGTAAAGGAGAGAAGGAACGCCTCCTCCTCACAGCCCAAAGAGTTAATGAGCTGAGCTGAAACCCTTGCCTAAGATTTCAGTGACTTTCCACGGGATGCAGGCTAAATCCTGACTTTCAGAAGTGCTGAAACTATCCAATACATTGATATAAGGGGATATTATAATAATTAAAAAAAAATTGAAAAAAAGAAGAGAGGAAAAAAAAGAAAAATATTTAAGCACACATTTAAAATCTTTTTTTTTTTTTAGACAATTTTTCTCTCCTGGAAGGGAACCCACACCAGCAAGAAACATGAGCGTTCAGGGTGCTCAGTTGTCTTGTTAAGATTCACGTTTCATCTTGGTCTGTATTAAAACGACTACTCGGAAGCTGAAACCATTTAGAAAGCGTAAGATCTAGACAAAGTTTTTGAGAAACTGCTCCTGGATCCCTGCGGGTGTCTGACCTTCTGAGGATTTTGCAACATTTAAAAAGTTCACCAGTCCCTGTGAAAAAAAATCATGTATGTCTGGCAACGAGTAAAGCTAAAGTCAGGGGAACTAAGTCCCTTTAGTCCTTACTGAGGTCTCACGGTTTTGGGGTTGCCTTGGGTCTTTTACCTCATCCAGGAAGAAGACAGAGTGAAAGAAAACCAGACAGTTTTGTTTTTTTCCTGTGTGTTTGTTGCTTACCTGGTCTTGAAGTCTTCCACAACATCCTGCATAGCCTTCAGCTCTGAGCTCAGCTGCAGCCTGTCCCCTCCTAGAGCCTCCAGTTGGCTTCTCAGGTTGCCAATGTACGCATCAAACATAGGCTCAAGGTTATTTTTCACAATTTTTTGGTCTTTCAAGAGGCTCCATTTGGTCTCCAGTACTTTATTTTGTTGCTCCAGGAACCGCACCTAAAACCCACCGGAACAATTTAGCTCATTTGATTCGAGACCTGCCTCTGTTTTCATGAGAGAGGGGCTTTAATGTGAGGGAGGTGTTGGTTTTCTTCTATGTCATTTAAAGCGGGCTTTACAGAATCACGGAATTGTTGGAGTTGGAAGGCACCTCTAGACATCATCAAGTTCAACCCCCCTGCTAAAGCAGGATTGCCTAGAGCACATCGCCCAGGATCACATCCAGGCAGGTTTTGAATGTCTCCAGAGAAGGAGACTCCACAACCTCTCTGGGCAGCCCATTCCAGTGTCCTTTCACCCTCACAGTAAAGAAGTTTTTCCTGATCTTTAGATGAAGGCATATCATTTAGATGGGCATGTCATCAAAAGATCATTAGTAGAAAAATTTGGAAACCAGGAGCAATATTCAGTTGCAAAGAAACCCGGAGAAATAGTTTTCGCCATATACAGACTGTCTACAGAGATCTGACAAAATGAGCTGTGCAGACAGTCTGGGTACGGAGGTAACAAGACGAACAAAATCCTTGACTCTCTGCATTAAGAATTTAGAAGTAAACTTATAATGTTGAGAGCGATTCTGATCCTACTCTGCAGGCAATGACAAACACGCCAGGCTGGACGAAGAGAACGTGTCTTACCTTGTCGATGAAGGAGGCAAATTTGTTGTTGAGGGATTTGATCTGTTCCTTCTCCTCCTGCCGCACTCTCTGCATGTTGGGGTCAATCTCCAAGTTAAGAGGTACCAAGAGGTGTTGGTTTACCATGACTTCTTGAATACCTCCAGGGCCACATCCTCCTCCCAACCCAAACCCCGCTCCACCGACTCCGTACGCCAGCCCACCATGCCCTGACCCATAACTGTGTCCTGGTCTAGCAGAACAATACCCTCTGCTCATGGAAATCCTCTTGCTTGCCCCTAGATTGTGAAGGCTCCTGCTGCCAAAACCGCTGTTGATCGGTCCCACACCTCCACCACCACTGCGGGACATGGAGATGGAGCTGAAGCTGCTTCGGTTAACAGGCATAGCGGCAGGAGCAGCACTAAAACACTTAGTGAGTCCTCCTGACCTACGCTGACTGACTTCTGTGCAATTGTTCACTGGTGGTGAGAGCAGAGGGTAAAGAATGAGGTGAGATGGCAGGCGAGTAGAAATCTTTGGGAGTTTGGATCAGGAATCCCCTCTGCCTTTTATCCCTTTAGAGACCTGGGCTTGTCCGCAGAGGACCGTGGCTGGGTTGATTGAGCTCATGGGTTTGGTATGCTGGCACGTGGCCACCTTTCCCAACCCGTTAATCACCAGACTAATGCAATGGGCTGGCAACCTTCAGGCACATAAAACCAATCAGATTTTCTAACCTGTGTTTTTCAGGGATTACTGGTGGGGGAAAAAAAAAAAAAAAAGTATCCAGAAGTTTACTTTGGACTTACTTTTAACTTGGTTAATGGTCTTAATGCCCATTGAGGTTAAGACTGACGAAACTGAAGTTGCCGCAAGAGGGAATCTGAAGATGTTGAATGTTGATGTTGTTGATACCAGATAGACATGATTTGCTAAAGAAAAAACTGACTTTGCTCCCCAGTTGCCAGTCATCTTGGGGTAGGAGCAGCCTGTCCTGCTCTAGGCAGGAAGTTTGATGACTTGGTCTGTGCTTCTCGTCTTTGCAGGCAGCGCTTCATCTGCGCAGAAGTACTTGTGGCCATTTGGGAGGCTCTTGTGCCTTTCTGTTGGCTGCGAAGGGAGCCTGGGTGCCTTGTTTAGTCAGGTGCTGAATGATGAGATAGCTGAAAGTACATGGTCCCCCAGGGAGAAAACAGCCTGACTTAGAAAAGTCCAGATCATCAGATGGCTGTTTGCTGCCGGACAGTGTTTAAAGAACAAACCACATACGAGTTCTACTGGTGTCAGTGGAAATCGGGTCCAGAGAAAGACGGGCAGGTGCTGAAGAGGCCAAGCCGTTTCCTCTCCAGAATCACGTTGCTGTGCTTAGGTCTAGAGGATTAATGAAAAGCTGGGGTTTATTATCTCGCCTTCTCTTTAGGGTAGGAGTCAGCACGCGCTTAATGTGCGTCACGTTTACCTCTCGTGCTTTAGTCACTTGGCCGGGTTGTGTCAGAGACAGAACCAGCACAATCTGCTCTGCTAATCTCAGCACTTTTTTATTATTATTATTAATATGAGCTTTGTTGCTTTTCTAGTTTATGTCTCATTAACTGCTGTTCAGGAGATCAGAGGAGGGGAACTAAACCTTCCTTACCCTCAGGGTCTTTGACTGTCTCACAGCCAGTGTCTGGGGACATTATTCTTCCCAAAGAGGGTGAGTTTGGGGGTTTAATGGGTCTCTTCCATTTCTAATTATGGTTGTGGCAGTGATGGTGTTTTACTAGCCCCTGCAGCTAGTGCATGTACAGAACTGTGTGAGCTGAGTACTTGCTTTCATGGGAAAAACTAGATTTATATCCCTACATGACTCATCACATAAAAACCCTGAAAGATTAAAGGTGTTTGAGCACGATCAAGGTGGCATTAAAATGCTGAGATGCCATAATGTAGAAAATAAGATAGAAGGATGTTTCCTCTAGTGCCTGCCAGGGACTGTAAATATTTTCCTATCTTGTGGAAGATACCAAGGCTAAAAAACATTGCTCACACAAATGGGAATGGAACATCCAACTGTTCTGTTCCCGTTGGATGTAAGAGGTGTCCGTGCAGTTGCAGTGAGGGCAGAGGAAGGAAAGATCTCGACTCTTGCACAACTTTTCTTTACCTTCCCCTCTACTCTGCTTCATCAACCACTCTTTTCCCCAAGATCCTGTAGAGTAATGGGAATTAAAAGGAGGATGCAGCAGAATTAATTCCACATGCTTTTTATTAGACAAACACCGGGGAATGAGGGCTTCAGAGAATCAAAGATCAAGAGCACGTTGTGTTTTCTATAAATAAGGAGAGACAGCTTTGACTTCCACACCTTTTGCAAGTACCAGGGTGAGGGTTGCACAGAATACGGAGGAGACACGGCACACACTCGTTGACAGTGCTGATGTCTGACTTTAGTAGCATCTCTTGGTCGAAGAGGTGGTGGAGATGTAATTTGTGCTACAGCTGGTTCCACCAACCACGCATGACCCGGCTGTGCCTTGTCCGCTTCCGGAGCTGAAACCCATTCCTTCGGCACAGACCCCGCCTCCAACACCACTGCTGCCTCCGAAGCTGAGACAGTTTCCGCTTCCGTATCCCATTCCTATGGCAGTCCTGGTCACAGCTGCAGGAGGAGAACACCCTCTTTAGAGCCATCCACAAAGATGGATGAGCTCTGAGTGGCAGGGAGACAAATGCAAGAGGTGCCAAACTATCTTTCAAAGTTACTTACAGATATTCACTGCGCTGGCGCCTTCTCTAGAGAGCCTGTTGGGGGAGAAAAGTAAACCGATAAGAATTCAATAGGAACTGGTGAACAGGAACTGGCTGAAAAGGCAGGAGAATTTCCTTGGAATGTTTTTGGTGGAAGTTGGAAAGTTTGTGTGAAAGGCTACCGTCTTCCAAGTAGCTCGTCTTCATGGGCAGTCGCTGACCTTTAAACAGGTTTCAGGTCTTCTGAACGTGGAAACTCTAAACCTGACACAGGTCTGTGACTCCATCGCACCTCTGGAAACTGGGATGTAAAATTGCACCCACCTGCTCTCCTCGCCCTCCAGCAGCTTCCTGTAGGTCGCGATCTCGATGTCCAGGGCCAGCTTGACGTTCATGAGCTCCTGGTACTCGCGGAGCTGCCGGGCCAGGTCTGCCTTGGCCTTCTGCAGGGCTGTCTCCAGTTCAGCCAGTTTAGCCCTGGCATCCTTGACGGCCATCTCCCCACGCTGCTCAGCGTCTGCGATAGATGTCTGCAAACTGGCACACTGTGGAGGAAAAGGCGTGGTTGCCTTCCTTATCTAGAGCATAGACCAGCTCTGTGTACCCCAAGGTCATGACACCTGGTCTAGATGCAGAAGACTTTGAGTTAACACCTATAGGTGTGTTCTTAATGATCATTGAACTGATCCATGCAGATCATAACCTGGATTTAATCTAACTCCACACCTCTTAACATCCCCTTTGGTTTACTAATACGGCATTAATTTACTCTCAGTGAAACATCTCACTGAGATAAATGCTGTCACACTCATTCCCAATCCAGCAGAACTCACGGAGATCCATTTATTTTTATCCCCTGGAGCCAGCTGGACAACTGAGAGGTTAGACCACATCAAGAGTCAAGTCTTACACATTTACACTGCCTTTTACCTGTTTCTTCACGCTGTCGATTTCAGATCGCAGCCGCTGGACGTGGCGGTTGAGCTCAGAGATCTCCTGCTTGGTGTTACGGAGGTCGTCCCCGTGCCTGCCCGCCGTGGCCTGCAGCTCTTCGTACTGTCACAGAGAGAGGAACAACCAGTCAAGTTGAAATATATTTGGTTTAGAGCCAAGCAGAATGTGGGCGTGTGGGTGTTTGCACTCAGAGGTGTGCGTATGTTCTCCATCCCAAATCAGCGCTTCTAGATTTATAGAATTATTTAATCTGAATACATCCTGTGTTGGGAAAATCAGAGTGGGACTCACCTCCCCATGAAGATTTTGGGGAAGGAGTGTGGTTTACCCATCGCTGAAGCCTTCCTAGACACTCACCCTGGACTGGTACCAGGACTCAGCCTCTGCCCGGCTCCGGTTGGCGATGTCCTCGTACTGCGCTTTGACCTCTGCGATGATGCTGTCCATGTCCAGGCTGCGGTTGTTGTCCATGGTCAGGATGACAGAGGTGTCGGAGATCTGGGTTTGCATCTGAGACAGCTCCTGCAGTAGCAGCAGGTATTTTGGTGAGTCTCAAGCATGAGACACAGCTATTGCTCAGAGGGAGGAAACCCCCCCAAGTTAGGGGGTGGACAAAGTGATTTTTCCAAGATAGTTTCAGGAACAGTTAAGACATCTGGTGAAATCAGTAAAGCATTGAATTATTTAGTGCAGCAGAGTGAAAAAAATAATCAGTCCCGAGCTTCTGAAGTGGAAAAGACAAGGATGCTGGGAACTGGTGCTTACGGTTTCATAGAGGGCTCTGAGGAAATCAATCTCCTCCATGAGGGAGTCCAGCCTGGTCTGCAGCTCTGTCTTGTTCATATAGGCAGCATCCACCTCCTAGAAGAGGAGACACATCACAAAAATGAAGTGGTTTTTGGAGAAGCCAAGGAAAAGCTGGAGAACCTGTTTCATGCTCTGCCGGTGCGGGGCTGGGAGGCAGAGCGCACGTGCACCCACCTTCTTCAGGATCACAAATTCGTTCTCCACAGCTGTGTGCTTGTTGATCTCCTCTTCATATCTGCGGGATGGAATTAGAAGGTTAGTCCAGGCTTGTACAAAAGTTATTTCATATTTTCAGGACCAGCCTTTATTTTATTTTATTTTATTTTATTTTCATATGTAGAATTTTGCACCTCGATCTCTTAGCCCTATAATCTTCTGCCTATGACTTTTGGCTATGGGGAAGTGAGGCTGAATGTCTCTTATTAAACTCAACCTGGGCCTTACTCAGACGATTTTATCAGCAAAAAGGCTTCCTTGCCTTGTTTGATTGCACTGATGCAGCAGAGCTGTCATCTGTCGCAGCCCACCCCGCTCTCCAGGCAAACCACAAAGTGATAGACTTACTTATTCTTGAAGTCTTCAGCAAGGCTTTGCACCTTGTTCAGCTCCCCTCCCAAGTTCTCCTTGTCTGTCAGCAAGCTGTTCAGCTGTCTCTTGAGGTTGTTAATGTAGGTCTCAAAGAGGGGCTCAATGTTGTTTCCAACTGTTCTGTTTCCCTGCTCTTGCAGAAGGGCCCATTTGGTCTCCAGGACCTTGTTTTGTTGTTCGAGGAATCGGACCTGGACAGAGAAAGGAGATGTCTCAGAAACAGTGATTTTTAGGGTGGTTTTCCTTAGAGATACAGGGTACGATCCAGCAAGGTTTTGCTGACAGAATGTGGGAGCTCTTAGCCCCTGGGGGACAGCTGACAATTTATACAAGTAAGCAAGCATTGCACATCTGATGTTCACATTCCTGCTCTCTTTTTAAGCTCCACTTTCTTACATCCTGTATCATTATTTTCCCCCTATTGGCTGGTCTCATCTCAGCATTTATGTGAGGGATGAGTGATCTCAAAGCTGGAACCCCTCAGGTTCTATTCCCAGGCTGCTGATATCAGAAATGTCAGGAGAGGAGCAGCAAAATTGCTGATAAAGGTACAAATCCTCATTTGTGCTTCCCCACCGAAGAATCAGCACACATAACCAAGAAATCTCATGTCTCACCTTGTCGATGAAGGAGGCAAATTTATTGTTGAGGGTTTGAATCTGATCCTTCTCATCCTTACGGATACTTTGGATGTTGGGGTCAATCTCCAGGTTGAGAGGTTTCAGAAGGCTTTGGTTGACTGAGACTTCATGGATGCCCCCCGCTGGGACAGCAGGAAATCCAGGTCCACCCATGCCACCACCGAACCCGAAGGCGCCACCAACTGCACCACCAAAACCACAGGAGATCCCAGTGCCAGCACTAAAACCTGCAGGTCCGTAAAAGCCACCACCTCTTCCAGCTACAGAGATCCTCTTGCAACCACCAAGACTGTAGAGGCTCCTGCTTCCAAAACCTCCAGCAAATCTTCCATACCCAGCGGTGGGACTGCAGCTTCCACCTTGGGATGCAGAACGCAAGCAGAAGCTGGTGCTGGTGGCGTTTGGGATGAAGGCAGAAGCGGCACTGAAGCCAGTTTTGCTGGGGTTCCTTGCGGCGCACTGGCGAGACATGGCAGCTGATGGGAGCAGGGTGAGAGGGGCAGAAAGTATAAAGCAGCGAGGCAGTGGATGAAGGCAGGAGGGTAAAGCTGTGCTCCCCCAGCCTGGGACCGGCCTTTTTATACCCTTACAGCTGGGGATGGGTCTGGCGTGGTGCTCATCTTACTGATTAACTGGGCTCGGCACACCCAGCAGCAAAGCGAACGGTGAGTTCACCCTGAGCACAGGCACCTATGAAGCACTCGCGAAGTGCAGGAGTTGCATTTTTTGGTGACAGTCATGATCTGACTGTCGAAATATCTGAGAAAACACTAAATACTACCGGCTCAACCCTTGTTCGCAGCCATCCCTTTCCCGCTCCCTCCTTTCCTCCTGCAGTGGATGGTTCCCCGTGTTGGGCAAGCGCTCGCTCATCAATGTTTCGGGGATGAATCAATCCCTCCGTTGCGTAAAGGCTCCTTATTTCACGGTGCAGTGGTCCGAGATCTGAGAAATCTGTTATTGTGGGTCTGTGTTTTCCTGCTGATGTGGTTTTCAGTAAACCCCAGCGGGGCTTCAGCAGCTCAGGCCCTGACTTGTTGTAAATTCTGGACTCTCGTTCTCATGCCCAAACGATAATCGTTTAAGCCAGCCCTGATATGGAAGGGAAAAAGAGGTGATGGAGGGAAAGCCAGAGTAGCACTGGGGCATTACTGGAAGTCTTGGACCATCAGCTATCAAAAACCAGCTGGGGAGTGGGAAGAACAAAGAAGGTAATTTTATGAATGGTATTTTCAGACCTTTTTTATTTCTGCAAAAAGTGTCTACGTTTCATCCTGATTCAGACTGACAACAAATGATGAAATATCAGATTATGACCTGGGAGGGAGTTACCATTGTCTGTGACGACACAAAAACTGAGTTGGCGGTTTCTCAGGGCTTCACCTTCACAATTTTTTGGGGCTTTTTCCTGACTCATGGGGTGACCTCGTCTCTACACGATGTGAAACCTGTTCCCAAGCTGCCCTCCCCAGATCTATTGTCTTCCCTCTCTGCTATTTCTTACTTACAAGGAAATTCAGTGTTTGGGATCCGGGCTTATGACGTTGTTCACAGACAACTCCCTTGTCTCTTATTCTGGAGAGGACCGAGGAAAAGTCAAATCGGGTATTTCTCTGGTCAAGACGTGTGGTGTCTTGACTCGCCCTGAGTGCTGTGTGGTAGCACGTGGGCACTTATCCTAGAGCAGGCAAGATACTCCAAAGTCACTCCCAGTGCCTTGTCTAGATGTCCACGGATGGATATGCTTCTCTCAGATTTTGCAGCCCCTTGGATTCGCCAAGGTACGTCTCTCTTGTGGGTGCCCATGGCTCAGCTGAACACCCACTCTTCAAAGGAGGCAGCAGCCACCTACAGAGGGTCGCTGGGAAGTCCCCAGCTGTTCAAATGACCCAAGCAGTGGGGTATGGGGAGGGTGTGTGCAGGTGCATCCTTCAAGTGCACACTCGTGCTTCCCGCTTCGCACGTGGAAGCCGGGCAGTCGAGTGAGTTTGACCACAAGGTGCCAGGAGGATAATTTGCAGATGCCTTGTCATTTCTTTTTGCCTTTCAGACATGCTTTCTGTTTTTTATTTGTTTGTTTCCATTTTCCTCTCTATCCTTCAACTGTTTCCATTACACACCCTGAAACGAAACTGAAACAACAGTTCTGGGAGTGCTTCAGCTCCTGTGCATTACAACCAACAGCTGTTCTTAAGAGAGCAGAGGTTCTGTGAATAAGCTACTGACTGTCTGTGCTAAAGAACTGTGTAAAACCACTACGGGCAGCGGTTAGCAATCAGGTCTCTCCACACGTTGCAAATTCGAGCCCCTGAGTGCGAGCACCGTTCATTTCACGATGACTAAGGTTTTAATCTGGGCTGTGCTAGAATTAACGAGGGCTGTCCTCTCCCACTGAAACAGAATCCCCAGGACATCTCTGCGTCTGTTTAGCTTGTGCCACAGGACTGGATGCAGGAGGTTATGTATGTGGTAAGCAGAGCCTTGCTCTGCAGCGAGGACAGCTGTGCATTGGTCGTATAGCCAGAGATGCCAACCTTTGCCAGGGTGTGTTGTTTTTGGTGTTTTGCTTAAAAAGGGATGCCCTGGGAAAACAAATGTTTTTTTGCAGCAAGACCTTGTGAGCAGCAAAAAAGACCAGCAAGATCTTTTTTGCAGAAAGACCCAGCCTTTCCCACGGTAGATGAAGGGCTTTGTAGACTCTGTGCTGTGTACCAGGTGTTGATGCAATTGACGGCATCTGTCTGACGTGCCCATTGGCTGTATCCTTGATATCCTCTCTGGTTAGAGAATGTGTTTGGGCAGCAACGATGAAGACCATTACTTAACCTTGCCCAGACTGCTATTCAGAGTGAGGATATTGCTCCTTCCCAGGAAGCTGCTGTGACTAGTCAGCAGGGACAGGTGGTGGAGCAGGCGTGGAAAGCTGCAGCAGGCCTGTAAGCAAGCCTGCAAGTGTTTGGGAAGGAAATTTCCTGACGGATACGGAAAGGAACGTGTAGAGTTTAGAGTATCCTAGAAAATGATGGGAAAATGCAGTTCTCAAAGGAAAGGCCAGATACAGTCTATGGTTCAGGTGCTGCCAATTCCACTCTATTTGCCCATCTCCTTGAGGATTTTCCTAAGAGTGCTTCTCTACCCACTACATGAATGTCGTGGGTTGACCTTGGCTGAGCGCCAGGTACCCACCAAGTCACTCGATCACTCCCCCCCCTACTTCCCTCAGCACAACAAGGGGGGAGAGAATAGGATGGGAAGAGCCCGGGGGGTATGATCAAGGCAGTTTAGTAGGAAAAAGCAAAACGCAAAAAGCAAACCACACAACAAGAGAAGCAAAACAAGATTTTATTCTCTCCTTCCCACCAGCAGGCGATGTCCGGCCTTTCCCAGAAAGCAGGGCTCTGGTACGCACAGCGGTTGCTGGGAGGACAACGAATGACCCCGACCCCCTCCTCCTTTCGCTCCCTTTTATACTTGAGGTGACGTCACACGGTGTGGAATATCTCTTGGGTCAGCTTGGGTCAGCTGTCCTGACGGTGTCCTCTCCCAAGATCTTGCCCACTCCATCTCACTGGGCGAGGGGCAGGGGAAGATGTTGGAAAGAGCCTTGGTGCTGTGCAAGTGCGGCTCAGCAGCAGCCACAGCACCGGTGTCTGATCTGACTCCCAATAGAAAGCCCAGAACCATAAGAGCTGCTCTGGGGAACATTAACTCCAGCTCAGCCAAACCCAATACAATGAACTTGGTGAAATACACGGAGCAAGAGCTGGGACTTTTGTTTTTCTAATCACATCTATTTGTTCAACTGATCTCTCAGTGATGAGATCTGTCACTCCATAGCTTTCAGCTTTTACTTCTCAGTTTCTCCTGAACCGCATCAAAAATTGCTACACCTCCTCTCTTCCTCGTCTTCTCAACACCAGGTCTTGTCTCTAATGTCTTCTAGGAATGTGAAGAAATATTAGGTCTTGAAGACTTTTATTGTCCAACAGGTATCTTGTTCTTGGCTTTTTTTTATAGCTATATATAGATGAGTGACATCTAATTCAGTATAGCATGTGAACGCATATGGACCAGATTCTCCACCTGCTTATAGTCAAAGGAGAAGGAACATCAGAATCATGACCCAAGATAAACACTTAAACCAGTGTGGCCAGTGCTCTGAACAGAACGGGAGAGCTTTCAACCCGTTCAGGCAGATGTTTGCCCTTCTGGCACCTACGCTGAGGTGAGACAGCTCGCAGTAAAAGGGGTTTCGAGATGGGCTGATAGACTAGAACAAGCCAGGTGGTTGCTCTGACTCTGCTGGTAATTAGTTCCCTATTGTTAGAAGTTTATGCAGGTACATCACACACTTGGCTCTGCCCTTTGTGCCCCCCGGGAGGCAGGCTGTTGGATGTTATATTGGCTGGAATGTGCAGAGTAAATGAATCTGAGACCTCTTCCCCTGCGCCTGGCTCTTGCCTTGGCATGTCCTGTGTTTAGCTTCCAGGTGTTTTCCTTACATGGTGGGGAGAACATTGAAATCCGTGGCAAAGCTCCCTTTGGTGCTGCACCGTGCCTGGGTACTCTGACTGCTCATGGAGGGATTCAGGAAAGAGGAGCAAAAATAGAAGCCTTCAATTGGGCAGGGCCCCAGGAAAAGTGCTTGTTATCTGCATTTGCATTTGCTCTTCCATGCCTTTAATTAAAAGGACCACAAAATAGAATAAATTACATATGCATTTTTATTAGACAAACACCAGAAAGTGAAGAGAGACAGTCAGTCATGGGACACATTTTATGTACAAAATCCGGCCAAAAAATGCTGAGCTGTAACATGCAAGTTGCAAATTTAAAACAGTTGGACTCACGTTCAATAGCAGAGCCCTACACGACGCGCGCTGAGAGAGAGTTCCTAAAGTGAGGCTCCTGTGCGACAAGACATAGGCTTTAGGTGGCCCTCATTCTGTTGACCCCAACTATGCTTTAGGAAAGGACCCAGTGTGATGGTGTTTTCTGGCTAGTGAAGGCATCTGAAAGGAATCTTTTAGCTTCTGTAACTTCTTCTGGTGGAGGAGGTTGAGACAAACTTCACGCTGGAGCTGCTGCCACCTCCAAGGGTGGTGCTGCTCACCCCGGGACCACTTCCACAGCTGAAGCTGTTCCCCATATTGCAGATTCCCCCTCCCATGCTGAGGTTGCTTCCTCCTCCGTATCCCGTTCCCACAGTTGTTCTGGTCACGGCTGCAAAAGGGAGAAGGAAAAGTTCAGTTTCTCAGGGCGTTGGCTTCTTGGTGCAGTGACAGGCTAATGTTTGAATAAGCTCATTGCGTATGTTTTAGAGACTTACAGATATTCACTGGGACGCCGTCTCCAGCCAGCCTGTTAGGGGAGAGAACACAACAAGGTAAAGAGGATAAGAAGTCTGTTGATGAGGGGAAAGGGGGAACACAATGCATTTCCTAGAGACCTTTGGGGAGAAAAACGAATACTTAGAGTAATTCAGGAACAATTCCTGCCATGCAATTTCCATTAGCCGGGACAATCTTCCACCCTCCCCACCCCCTGATGCCCTGTTTAGCAGTTCAGAAATGCTGAGCATCTCCACTGATCACACTGGTTTGCTCATCCAACATCAGGACTAGGAGCGTTGTATTTCTCACCCACCTGCACTCCTCGCCCTCCAGCAGCTTCCTGTAGGTCGCGATCTCGATGTCCAGGGCCAGCTTGACATTCATGAGCTCCTGATACTCGCGGAGTTGTCGGGCCAGGTCTGCCTTGGCCTGTTGCAGAGCATCCTCCAGTTCAGCCAGTTTAGCTTTGGCATCTTTGAGGGCCAGCTCCCCACGCTCCTCAGCATCTGCAATGGCCGCTTTCAGATTTGCACACTGTGGGACAGGAACCCCTGGTCAGATTGCCCATACGAGACCCAGACTTGTTCTTTATTTACCCTGAAATCACAAGGTCTTGCTGCAGCACCCTCAGCTTAACCATTTTTAGTTAAAAAGGATCAAACTAAGCAGAACTTGCCCAGGTTGCCTCTGACATTTTCCTTCCTCTCCCTTGTGAGTCGGGGTGTAAACTGCTTAAAAGTGTGGACTTCGTTGCCTTTTTTACCTGTTTCTTCACGCTGTCGATTTCAGATCGCAGCCGCTGGACGTGGCGGTTGAGCTCAGAGATCTCCTGCTTGGTGTTACGGAGGTCGTCCCCGTGCCTGCCCGCCGTGGCCTGCAGCTCTTCGTACTGTCACAGAGAGAGAGGAACAATCACCCGAGGTAAAAAGCTGTCGTTCCAGGAGTAACTCCAGTGCCTGAAGACGCGTCCCTCCTCAATCCCAGACTAGCAGCCGGAGCGCTGCTGTGCAAGAGGCAGTATTTCAGAAGGTTTTCTTGGAAGAGTCAGTCTTTATCTGTTCAAGACAAGACATGAAGATAACAGTACAGAATCCCCCAAGTTCTTCACCTTGGTTTGGTACCAAGACTCTGCTTCAGCCCGGCTTCTGTTGGCGATGTCCTCGTACTGCGCTTTGACCTCTGCGATGATGCTGTCCATGTCCAGGCTGCGGTTGTTGTCCATGGTGAGAACAACAGAGGTGTCAGAGATCTGGGTCTGCATCTGAGACAGCTCCTGGGAAGTGCACAGAGGATTAGGTGAGTTAATTCACTTGAGTGAATTAATTGAGCCTTTTCATCCTTCCAGATGAGCGTGCAGGCCTGGGAGAGGCTACAGATTGTTATCTGTAACAATCAGCTAAAGGAGACGGTTGGTGTAGCTCTATAAAGAGGTGAAGGATTTAGCATCTCCTGGGGGAAGAAATTACAGGCTGTCAGAGGAAAAGAGGGAGGGAAGCTCTTCACTGAAATGTCTTGGGAGGTGGTTGTACTCACGGCTTCGTAGAGAGCTCTCAGGAAATTAATTTCTTCAGTCAGCGCATCTACCCTGGCTTGTAGTTCCACCTTGTTCATATAGGCAGCATCTACGTCCTGGAGGATGAGAGATTTAGGGGATGTGTTTTAAACTCCCATTTGCAAATCAGGAGTACACGTAGCTCTGCAATAGCAGCCAGGGAAGAAACAGTAGCAAAAAAGCTTTTTGAATGTGAATGGATTTGTGAATGAATAGGTGATTAGAGCTTTACAAATAGTCATCAAATGGTATCCTGTAGTTTGCTCTCACCTTCTTGAGTGTCACAAATTCGTTCTCTGCCACTGTACGCCTGTTGATTTCATCTTCATACCTAATGGAGGGAAGCAGAAGGAGCATTTGTTTAGGCAAGTAACAGACAGGGGTGATTTTGGTTTGCTGGAATGAACTTCCTTGAGAGCGTTTTGCATACGATGCTCTTTTCTCCTACAGAACATCTGAATAAGAGACCATGAGCGTGTTCCGAGGCTAAACCAGTTAAAACAAGTACATTAAAAAAAACTCTAAAGAATCTTTTTTTTTTTTCTTTTCCTATTTTTGGTCATTATTTATACTCCTTCTGTCTGTCTTGAGCAAATTAAGCATGCTGTCCTGAAACTCAGACCTACCATGTAATTCTTTTTTCTTCTCAGTGTGTAATTTAGTTAATAAGTCTTTGATCGTATTTTAAATTATCTCCTCAATGTTTGTGTATTTTGATCTGTTATTCCATTGCCATTTATCTTGAGAAATGGTGACAACCTTTACTGTCGGGAATTCCTACGTCCCAGACTCTCCTGGACCCCCTTGTTTGCTTAAGGACGTTGAATGGAGAAAGGCTGCACCTACCCAGGTCAGTCGACCACTAGCTCAATAGACTTACTTCTTCTTGAAATCCTCAACCAGGTACTGCGTGTTGACGAGCTCTCCCTCCAGCCTCCCCTTGTCGCTCAGCAAACTGTTCAGCTGCACCCTGAGGTTGTTGATGTAAGTCTCAAAAAGTGGCTCCAAGTTGTTCCTAACTGTTTTCATCCCCTGCTCCTGAAGCAGGCTCCACTTGGTTTCCAGCACTTTATTTTGTTGCTCAAGGAATCGGACCTGCAAGGAGAAATATCCTGAAGGTGCTTTGAAAGAGGAGGGATTAGGGAGAAGCTTTCCTCGCAAATGTGGGTTCTCTGTACCAGCTGTGCTGGTGAAGTGCCCTTTCCAGCTGGTTTTCACAGCCAAATTCTCATCTGACAAAAGAAGGAATTTGCTGTTTGACTGCAGGGACCCTGCTCAGAATAGCAAACAGACTTTGGAATGGCTACTGATTTTCTTGCACCCTGCTCCCCCTTCGTTGCTTTGCTAAATCAAGGCAAGGCGTGTGCATTTCGCGTGAAGAGCTCATCCGTAAATCAGATAAGGAGCAAAACAGGGTTTACACTCTTATTAAGAAAACAACTGCAAAGTGCCACCTCTCCCTCCCTTCTATATAACTCCCCCACCCCACAAAAGCTTTAAAATAATGTCGTATTTTCCTTGAAACCAAAGAGGATCTGCTCAACCAGAGCAGAAATCGAGCAGGTGCTCTTGTACAGTTAAGAAGGAAATGAAGTGGGCGGACGGTGCCAGCTCAGATTTTGCTGTTTTGAACTAGCAGTCCAAACACACTGGCACTGTTGCAGCGGTTGCTTTAAATGCCTTTGAGGACATTCAAGCAGTGAGAAGCTTGTTTCTCCCCAGTGCCAGTTCACATGATTCTTTTCTTGGCCATTTTAAGTGGATTGCTCACAACTCGCTTTAACCATCCGAAAAACTGTTATCAAGGCTCCTGTAATGCTCAATGGAGACAGCCCAACACCTCCAGAAGGATGGGATTGTCTTCTAGAGCTTTTTTCCTCCACTGCTTATGAGATGTCAAGCAGCAAATGAGGAGGACCTGGAGTTCTGGATGATCAATTCATAGCAAACACTATCTAGCAGGTACCATTCCCTGGAGTTTCAAGGGACTGGGCATCTTGCAGTCTCATTCCTCATTTCTATTCCTTCTTAATCAGCTTAAGTGCTCACAAAGCAGTTAAGAAGAGTCCACATCAAAAAAATGAGGACAAGATACTTAGAGAAGCTCGTGTCTCACCTTGTCAATGAAGGAGGCAAATTTGTTGTTGAGGGTTTTGATTTGTTCCTTCTCCTCCTTTCGGATCCTTTGGATACTGGGGTCAATCTCCAAGTTGAGAGGTTTCAGAAGGTTTTGATTGATAGAGACTTCATGGATGCCCCCAGCTGGGAATCCAGGGCTGCCCATGCCACCACCAAATGCACCATATCCGTAGCCAAGGTTAGCTGGCATGCCAAAGCCACTACCGTACACGCTACCAGCGCCACCACCAAAACCTGCAGATCCATAGAAGCTACCACCCCTTCCAGCCACAGAGATCCTCTTGCATCCGCCAACATTGTAGAGGCTTTTGCTTCCAAAGCCACCACCACCAACCCGAGCGAACCCGCTGCCAGCATTGCAGTTTCCAACCCGGGTGACGGAGCAGGAGCTGAAGCTGGTGCGGCAGGTGTTTGGGACGATGGCCGAAGCAGCGCTGAAGCCGCTTCTTCCCCTCTGAATCCTGACGGTGGACTGGCGAGACATTGCTGGCTTTTGGATCGGGAGGGATGCTACAGCGAGAATAAAGGAGCAAAGGTGCTGGCCTGGAGCAAGGAGTAGGAGGGAAAGGAGAAGGATGAACCTGTGCTCTCCACGGGCTCAGGAGAGCCCTTTTATGCATGTATGAGACTGGGATGGGTTTGATGAGGTGGATCATCTTTCTAATTAATTAGGCTTGGCATGTCCAACAGCATTCTGGAGAGTGAACTCACTCCGCACACACGCCCTGCTGAAATAATATAGCCGGGTTCTGAGCAACAGTGGTATTGTTTGGGAATAACTGTCGCTTTCTGCCGTCTTTGTAGCCAGCCAGACTCTTCACCATATCAAAGCATTCGAAAGTTGCGATGAGTCACGTCAGGCACCAGGAGGAAAACACCGTTCAAACCCCTGTCACTCAACACCTCTCTGATTTGAAAACTTCATCCCTCGGGATTGCTTTCGCCTCTTCTCTGTTCACAAGCAAGGCTTGGAAAAGTTACCAGCTCCTGGGTTTTAGAAAAGGAACCTGCGTTGGGCAGAGCAGAGGTTTACGGCAAGCCCTGCAAAAAATTGTCCTCTCATGGGGTCTTGTGATAGGTACCGTGTGGGCCCCCCGGTGCCGCCACGAGAGAGCTGTGAGAAATGGTTTTGCTTCCATTCCTATAAAGACTCAGCTCCCCGAGCTGATCTCGTCTGAAAATCCTGCTTCTGCAGACTTATTTTTGTCACTAAAATATGTACAGGGATGAAAATGAAATGTGTTGACAAGTTCTTTTGCTCATGTGTGCGTTTTGGCAGTTGACGTTGGGCTCTATCACAGATTGTTGTGCTCGTACCTCAGCTTTGAAGATTTGGACTTGGATATTTTATCAGGATGGAAACAAACAAACAGCAACCAAAAAAAAAAAGGGGAAAAAAAAAATGAAAAAGGAGGAAAGATTGTGGGAATGGGAACTTTGAATTCACTGGTTCTATGGAAATGGAGTGCTCCGGGGCCGTTCCCAACTCACAGTTTATAAACATGACGTAGTTTCCCAGAGATTATATCAACTCTTTCAGCACCTCGCCTCTAAAAGTGTGGTCCTGCCTGCTTGAATCCCCTGGGACAGTGCTCTACAGGTTCCATCTGCCCACATCCACGGCAACCTGGACACAGCGAGACATCCTGGATCTCCCCTTTCTCAGCCGCAGGCACCAGCGCAGCCCTTGGCTTTGCGTCTAGTGTGGCGGGCAGTTTGAGTAACAAGTGGAACGGAAGAATGTTCAAAATAACTCGTTTTGGGGGGCAGCAGGTGTTTCTGGCCCTCACTGTGGTTTCGAGTTGTTCAAGGAAAGATGATTCACACAGAATTTATTTATACAAGAGGGTGAACTTGTAAACACGTCCCCCCCGAACAGCTTCCTCTGGTGTTGTCTGTGAAACTGAGCAGTGCAGGAGCAGCATAATATTGAGGGACCACCACAGCCAAGGGGTGCTGGGCTTCCATCGGCACCTGTCTCGCAGGGGTACAAGGGTGGAGGTTTCCTCTGGGTACAGAAACCTCCCAGAAATACTTTGCATCCCCGTTGTTTTCCCAGCAGCTTTCCTCCAGATGGATGGCGTTCGCAACCGGTTTTAAATAAAGGAGGGGAATAAGTAGCAATTGTGTGTTTATTTTGGTGTCTATTACAAGACCGACCTTTTATGACATATAAATTTTTATACATAATATTTTATTATATTAAAGAAGGGCTGCAATTTTTGCCCAGCGAGGCTGTCTTGTTGGGTCTGACTCTCTGCACGTTTGCACCCATGGCAACTGGAGGTAGATGGATTGCACAAAAGGCCGTGGATTATTGATCAGCCTCAGGGTTTTGCCCACCAATCGACCATTTGCCACCAGACATCACGGCTTGAATCCAGGGGACCGATTTCCCCCACGTGCACCATAATTGCTTCGTGCAGACGCGAGTCCCAGAGAGCAAGATACTCAAAGCAGGTGCAAGGTGCCAGTCTATGGCTCCTTTGGGAATTGCCCTCTTGGGCTCTTTGCATCTCATGGAACATTGACTGTCTAGAAGCTTTCCTGTTTTATTGTGTAGTCAGTGGAGACCACTACCAAACAGTAGGTTCTCCCATCCTAAGGTAGATGGCTGGAGAAGCCCCTGGAGATGGCTCTGCACCTTCACCAACATGCCGTGGGTAGACCAGATGGCTGACTCAGGGCGTGCAGAGTTAGCCAGGCTGAAACCCACCCTTGGTTACTAACAGAGCGAGATGCGTCAGTACTTTCCTTTTTCCCCTCAGGCTCCTTTTACATATGAAACTCGCCTTTTTTGGCTAAAGAATACGCCAACTGCGTTGGAGTCCATTGTTAATAATAGTAATAATACAGCTCCTCCAACCAAGTAAAAAGAAATTAATTTCTTTCCATTTCACATTTGCACTAGGGTGGAGGTGATGCGGTTGTCACTCATCTGGAAGGAATTTCAGACGTAATTACAAAAGGCAGAACTGTGAGTGCAAAGAGCTGTAGCTACAGGTTTGGGGTATGGGGTGATGGCAAAGAGGGAGCCCCCACCCTGCTCTGTTGATGAAACACAGAGTTTCCAGGTAGCTCCCGGGGGAGTGTCTCCCGTGCACCCTGCAGCTCCAGGCATGTGATGAATGTGCTGCTCTGATGCAGATAGCTTTATCTGATACGGACTTCTCCTCCACCAGAGGATAATGCATGTGCTTACTCAAGCTGCTCTGTAGTTCTTCCTCTTAATGAAACAAAGAGAGCTGTGTTTGAACAGGTCCCGCGTGGTAAGAGCCCCCCTGAAGCGGCAGAGGCCGTCTGTGAGGTCGAGCAGGCTCTGAAGCCTTTTTCTTCCCTTCTCCTCATTTCTTCGTACCAGGCTGAGCAGAGGGAGCAGGCAGCTCCGGGTGCAAGTCCCATACCAAGAGGCAGGAGATCCCTTTATACCATGCAGTAAACCTGGGATGAAGGTCTTGGCTCTGCCATCATGTTGCTGTCAAAGTAATAACTCTCCTTGGAGATGAGGAAAGTGAGTTCTTACCCTATCAGGGCAACAGAAGCAACTCCAGCCCCTTAAATGAGAAATTTGAACTGTTTTACGTGGACCCAACCAGTGAACAGGGGATAGCTCCATCAGCTTTTCATCGCCTCCTCTCCACCTCTCTGCGCTGCTGCTCCTCTCCAGCACCCACCTCGGAAGTCGTTGTCTGATGACGGACACCCTTCCTTAGACAAGGCTGAAAGTTTTAGAAGTGCCTCTGTGTGTTTATTTTGCAAAAATAAAATGCATGTATTTGTAAAATAAGAGCGTGTCCTACTAACTTGGGTAGGTTCACCTGTGCTACCTAATCTCAGTTTAATTATCAGTAAAGTCAAGGCTGTAATTTAGGTTAATTGCTTAAATTAAAGCCTTTGGGTTAAACTTGGGCTGCTAACCTAAATTCAAACCCTACTCATTTGGTGGTAATTTACTATTTCATGCCAAGTTAATGAATTCCTGCAGGTCACTCTGAGCTTTTTCCACGGGGGACGACACAACTCCCAGTATCCCCGTGCTGCAGGGACGGGCACCTCCGAAAGACCTCCTGAGCGGGAGGCAAGTGTCCGTGAATCTCGTTTCCTGGAGGGATGAATTAGGATGAACTCCTGAGAAGCTTTCCCATAGGTGTTGCCCCATGATGGGTGTTGCAGTCCTTTGAGCCTGTTCCCAGCAGTATCTGGAGGCCAGTCAGCTCTAACTACCAGGTGACTTTGAAGTGTAGGTGTGACCTGCTTTCTCCAGATAATTGTTTTCTTCTAGGCTTGCACAGAGGCACTGATGCAGTCCAGGTTTTGGAATAACTTTGCCTTCATTATTGCTGTTGCCTCCCGATGCTTTCTACAGAGCGGGGAAGTCTCATTTCCCGCCGTGGCTCTTGAAAGAGCCTCGGAGCTCAGGTGGCCATGAGCTGACACCTCCTTTATCCTGTTCTACGTGAAACACTGGTGCTTAGATGGAGGTTTCTGAAGAAACCTAAATATCCCAAATTGTGCTGTAATGGTTTCTGAGCCTGTCTTTAACCCCTGAGTAGGGCTCCTGGGCCTGTGTTCTCCACCGAGCCAGCCTCACATGGAAAGCAAGATCTTTCACCAGGGAAGGTTATTGCAGCTGTATTGTAGCATCTCTTCCTTTCTCACGGCCCCAGGGTACGTCTTTCCTATCAGTAAAGAAAACCAAGCCCTGGTTGGTTGGGGAAGTCCCATTATTTCAGATCAGCTCTCTGCCTTCATGTGGCGCGTCCCTCAACTCCATCCTGCACCGAGCGCTGCTCCTCGCTCGAGTTTCCTTGCGAGGAGTGTGTGTGGTGTTTAATTTCTCCCTATTAAAACAAATTGAATCTGCACAATGACGTTCTCAGAGCTGGTCAGATAAACACGGATTATTCACGTGCCCTGGAAAGTGTATTCAGTTAAAGTGCACCAATTTTCTGGGGCCTCGTGTTTGTTTACCGTGGAGTGCTCTATTGCCCTGCCAGTGAGTTCAGAGGTCCCTGCTGCTGTCCCACAGCCCTTGGCATCACCAGGCTCCGACCTCCAGCTGCTCTGGGCTGCAGGGTATTGCTGCCCTATTTAAACAGCAATGCTCAGGCTGAACTTGCCTCACAGATGGCAGCTGGGAACGTTGTTCCGCTGCTGGTTTTGCTGCGTCCTGTACCACCTTCCCTGCAGCTATTTTGTGTCTTATTCCATTTGTGGGCCCACGTAAACCATCTGCAAATTAAAACAAAATCATTTCCTTTGATGAAAATTCTACTTTTGAGTCAAAAATCTGCAAAGTTTCATTTGAGAAATGTTAGGAGAGGTGTTTTCATCGCTCCAGAGACAAGATCATTCCCATAGGAAAAAAAATTAAATGCTGTTTTTAAATAACACATTTCACCTGACACTTACGTTGCCAGCCAAAATTACAAGTTTGACTTGAACATGTGAGTTTTCCAGGGCTCTACAAATCAGGAGGTGGCAACGAGAAGAGGACTTTCCCCATCTGCTCTCTCTGAGAAGAGGTGCCAGCGTGGACTCTTAAAACATTTCCCGTCAAGACGGAAGAGACCGGTAGCGGCTCGGTGCTTTTTTTGCACCCTCACCCTCAGACCACAGGAGAAGGACCCAGCAGCAGCCTGTGGCACCAGGCTGGTGGAGGCTGCAGAGACGCCCAGGAGATGCCCAAGGTAAGGGCTTGGCAGCGCGGCGCACAAACCCATTTCATGGTGGGTTCAGCGGTGGAGGCGGCGGGTGGCACACAACACAGCGTGCAAACTTCTGCTAAAACAAAACAGCAAAACAAAACAAACTTATATTTGACGTTTTCAACAATTACCAAAAAAAAACAAAAAACAACAACAAAAGCAAAAAACAAAAAAAACTCCAAAACAACAAAAAAAACCCAAGACAAAATAACAAACAGCTGCAAAACACAGTAGCCCAGCTGGGCTGCCTGTTACAAACGCTGCTGCTTTGCAAGCTTCACCCGATTTCCTTAAAACAGGCTGAGAAACACGGTCAGGTGCTTGAAAACTGCTGTGAACTATTAAATGAATGAAGCCTAATCCATTCGCCCTTCACAAAACCTCCTCTGGTGCAAACGGCTGCCCTGACTTTTCAAATCCATTATTTCCTTGCCCCTTTCCGTCTTCGGGAGGGAGACTGGTGGGTGTGAAGCCTCACCCCAGCCCCACCGTAGGACGTCAGGGCTCGGAGCCCTGGCCGGGCGGCACCAGGATGTCTTTCTCTTGCTCTGGGTCCCCACCTGCTGGAGACACCATGCTGGGTTGTCCGGTGTTTGCACATCTCTGCGCAGCTGATGGGTGTCCGATAGGCTCAGGAGCTCGAGCTGGTATCACAGAATCAGTATGGAGAGAAAAGATCTTTAAGGTCATCAAATCCACCCGTTATCTAACTCTACCAGGGCCACTACTACACCCCATCCTTGGACACCGAATCTAGACGGCTTTTAAATACACCCAGGGATGGCGATTCAACCACCTCCCTGGGCAGCTTGGTCCAGTATTTGATAACCCTTCCAGGAGATAAGTTTTTCCTGATGTCCAACCTAAACCTCTCCTGGTGCAGCTTGATGCCATTTCCCCTTGTCCTATCAGTTGTGACGTATGAGAAGAGACCAACACCCACATCTACAACCTATTTCAGGCAGCTGTAGGGAGCCAGAAGGTCTCCCCTCAGCCTCCTTTTCTTCAGACTAAAGCACCCAGCTCCCTCAGCTGCTCCTCATAGGACTTATTCTCAAGACCCTACATTTCCCTGTGGTCAGTGTTCCCTCACACCACCCATGAGGTGCTTTTGCCCTGCAGACATGGCCGATTTCCCCCTCGCCTCTCACTCCTTAGGGTCCTGCCCGGGTGTACCCCCAGGTGGAGTTTCCAGGGGATGAGGGGGTGGGTTATGGACACCAACCCTCTCCTTTTGGGACCAGCAACTCCAAAGGGCTGCAGACCCTTCCTCATCTGCTCCCCTCCTGCCTTGGTCCCTTCCCTCATCCTTGGTTCCTGCTCCAGCTTCTGCCTTTGGGGCTGAGTTCCCACCTCGCACTGTGCTTCCCAGTCACTGCTGCCAGGATTTGTGCCTGGCCCGACAGCCTGGCAGGGAGCAAGAGCCGGGGAATGCCTGTGGAGCTACAGGAGGGAGCCCATGAACAGAACCAGAGCCCATCTGAAACCCTCTGTCCAGGCAGGTCTTTGAAACCCCCCAGGGGTCTGGGTGGGAAGTGGGAGGCTGGATGAAAACTGAGGGGCTGGGTGGGAATCGGGAGGCTGGGTGCTGCTGGTACCTTGGAAGACCTCAGGTTCATTCTAAATGAAGCTGAGGCCCAAGAACATCCCTACTAGAGGAGCAGCCGGGATATTTAGAGAGCTGTTTGCACATGCTAAGGAAACCCCGACGTGCAACCACTGCACATGCAAATGCTGGGCGCTTTGCTCTGTGCCCACCCCTCTTTGCTTGCACTGCCCTCCCTCCAGTTGCTGTCTCTGGTGAGGATGACGGTCGAGTGCTCCACCCCCCACACTGTTTGATGCCGTCCTCGTCCTTGCCGTGGTGCTGACACCAGAGCTGGGCACCTCTGCCAGAAGATGTGCTGCAGTTTGTGTTGAGTAACAGCCGGGCTGATCTGTGCCCTGCGTGAGCTAACCCATCAATCGCAGCTAAACCTTTGGGAATCCTGTTCCTTTTCCCACTCCACTGCTTTTCTCCTGCAGAGACAGGCAGAAGGAGCAGCTTCACAGTTCACTGCCACGGTGGAATTCATCCAGCTTTGATTCAGTCCTAAGGCTGCTTTTCCTCCCTGTGCCTCAGTTCTCCATCCATCCCTTTCTTCTTTCCACCCACCCCAGCCTGTCCCAGAGCCTTAGGCCCAAAACTGAGTTTTGTTTCCTCAGTGCCCAGAACAGCAGAGAAGAAAAGTCAGAAAGCAGCAGATTTTAAAAATGACAAATGCTCTTTATTAGATCATATGGTATGATGGGCTTGGAAGTGAAGAGGCTGTAGCCATGAGGACAAGCAGCTAGAAATCAGTGCGGCGATTCCTATACACAGAAAGCAATAACCTTTCCCACAGGTGCCTGAGAAAACAGAAGGGGCTGGAAAAAATCTTTGGTTGTGGACAAAACCTTTGGAGGTTGTAGCACGTGTTGTAGGCAGAGGCTTTTAGAGCGTCTTGGAGGTGTTTTCATTGCCGAGGACCCGGGACTGGGGTTTCACAAGGCTGTCACCCTTGGTTTAGGGTGAATGAAATGAATGTGTGTGGCCGAGCACAGATGCCCCCATTCAGCAAAATGCTTCCACTTCACTTTAACTCCAGGGGAGAACAAGGGGAGAACAAGGACTGGGCCACCGCCGGGGTCCACGACAGCTCTCCAAAGCACTGTCGGTGACCTGTTACAACCTATGTTTTATCCAAAGGTGCTCCAGATTCTTGCAGTGGGATCCTGGTCTCTCCCTGCTGCCCCAAGGCTGGAGGATGAAGGACGGAGGAAGGAGAGGGTCTAGCGTAGCTATTTACACCATTGATTGGTAGGGCAGCGCTTGCTTTCAGAAGGCAGGAGATACTCCATCATCCGTGCGGGGCAGACCCGTGCTCACCATCTTTATCTGATGGTCTTTTTGCTGGTGGTGGTCTTGGAAACGATCCTTACGCTGCCTCCCGTGCTGGAGGTGACACCTCGGCTGCTCCCGGAGCTGAAGGAGCTGCCTCCGCCGTAGCTGAGCCCTCCGCTGAACCCTGCGCCTCCGCCTCCGAAGCCGCTGCTGCTCATGCTGTAACTGCCGCCTCCGCCGCCTCCCATGCCAAGACCTCCGCCCAGGCCGAGACCTCCGCCCAGGCCGAGACCTCCGCCCATGCTGCCACCGCCGCTGTAGCCCATCCCGCTCGAGCTGCTGACCACAGCTGTGGAGAGACATGGAGCACACCCGCTGTAGGGTCCTGCATCTTCACCCCTGTGGTGAGGGGTGAGTGAGCAGGCGTAGAGGGGGGGAGATACTTACAGACACTCACGGCTCCGACTCCCTCTCCGGCAAGCCTGTTGGAAAGGGGAAAGTAAATGATAAAACCAACGCACGGACAAAATATAACATTAGCCACTGGGACCATCTCATTAGACCTCCGTGGCCTTCAGCAGGGGTTGTGCTCTGGTGGGGTGTGTCAGTATCACAGGTGGAAGGCGATAATACTCATTTTTATTAGTGCATTAGGTGCTAAGAGCTGGAGAAACAATTTTTTTCCTTCCCTGCCGAGACCTCTGCCCATGCATATGTCGCCACCGTAGCCCATCCCACAGTTTATAATATCCTCTTCTCTGCCCTTGTTTTCTATCACTTGGTGCTCCAGCCCATTAGGCTAAGCTGTCTCTTCAAGCCCAAGGAGATGTGACCTGCTCTGAAGAGCAGCACAAAATAAGGTCAGTGTGCTTCTCCTCACCTGCTCTCCTCTCCCTCCAGCAGCTTCCTGTAGGTCGCGATCTCGATGTCCAGGGCCAGCTTGACATTCATGAGCTCCTGGTACTCACGGAGCTGCCGGGCCAGGTCGGCCTTGGCCTTCTGCAGAGCATCCTCCAGCTCGGACAGTTTGGCCTTAGCATCCTTGAGGGCCAGTTCCCCACGCTCCTCCGCCTCGGCGATGGCTGCTTGGAGGTTGGCGCACTGAGAGCAAGGAAACAGTTGTTTATCTTGGGCTACCCCAACATGCTCTCCTGAGTATTACTATGGTATTGTAGATACTAGCTGGTGGCTCCCAGGGTAGTACTGAGAGCTCCTTGTGGGCCATTAGGAATGTGTCATAGGGTAGGTGACCGGGGAGCTGTCCCCTAAGAAAAAGAGAGACAGCTACATCTCTTTGCTTTGCTGCACAGCTTTGCTGGGGTAGTTTAGTAGCTTACAATTTGCTTCCCCAGCAAGAAAGCGTCTATCACAGCACATCCTTGCACTGAGGGACCTTCTCTGATAGGCAAAGACGGCGGTGGCTGTGTCCTATTTAATGCAGGGGGCAAAGCCTCGCCTTCCAGCCCTGCTCCACTACCAGGAACTGGCTCTTTCTGCCATGCCTGGCCACCACCACGTCCAGCCATGCAGCAGCTGCTCTGCAGTACCACCCCCTTCCTACCTGCTTCTTCACACTCTCTATCTCGTTCCGCAGCCTCTGGACGATCCGGTTGATCTCTGAAATTTCTATCTTGGTGTTGCGCAGATCATCGCCGTGACGCCCAGCAGAGACCTGGAGCTCCTCGTACTGGTGTGTAGAAAGGAGGAGAGCGCTGGTTAGGCACCTCTGGGCTTAGGAAAGGGTGAGGGGACTTCAAGACATGAAGTGCAAGTCAGGATGCAGATTAAGGGTGGGGGACAACATTCCTGTGTGCAATCCACCCATGGAACAACAGCATTTGCCCTTAATTATCCGTATAGAGCACCTATGGGTGGTGACCTACTGTTAAGAACCTAGAAGGGAAAGAGGAGTGCTCTGTGTCTAAGGCCAGATCTTCCAGGGGCTCCTTGTGAGCCCAGACTCAAGGCATGTGAGCATCTTGTCCCTTGGTTTCAGCAGAGGGAATGTAAGGCTGGTCAAGAATGGCAGTCCACAAGCGAGCACTGGGGAGCTGCACGCAGGAGCCTATTGCAACACGCGTAGGAAATAAATTAATCTCTGGTGTAAGGCTGTGGTTCTTCCTCCGTTGGTCCTGCCTCCCATTAGCTGGTGTTATGCCACACAAATCACAGAAATCCGTCTTGTTCTGTTTACCCACCTTGTTTTGGTACCACGCCTCAGCCTCTGCCCGGCTCCGGTTGGCAATGTCCTCATACTGCGCTTTGACCTCGGCGATGATGCTGTTGAGGTCCAAGCTACGGTTGTTGTCCATGGACAAGACCACGGAGGTGTCGGATACTTGCTGCTGCATCTGCGACAATTCCTGCAGAAGACGCAAAAAATTAAGTTAGTGGCCTGGGATCTGAGGTGGAAACCCTGCGGACAAGGGGTGGATGGCTCTCCAGGAAACCATTTTCTTGCATTTTCTCACATTTTCTCCACTCTGTCTCTAACTATCTGCCTTTTTCTACCTTACGCCTGTGAAGGCAGTGACCACCTTCTCTTTGACTGCTCTACAGCACCGAGCGTGGTGTCCAGAACTCTGGGCCGTGGAGATGTACGGCAGGCAGCTGTGGAGGATGGCATCACGGGAAGGATTGAGTGCTCACCGCTTCATAGAGAGCTCTCAGGAAGTTAATTTCATCTGCCAGAGTATCTGCTTTGGCCTGCAGCTCGACCTTGTTCATGTAAGCACCATCCACATCCTAGAGAAAAGAAAACCAAAAACATCTGTTGAAACCACGAGTCAAAGGGGCTTCAAGACACTAGTGGGACACTCTCTCTTCTTCCAGGCCTGTTATTCTTTAGGTGTGTTTTTATATTGTTATGACCAAGGTTTGAGGGTTTTTTTAATGTAATGTTGGACATTTACTGTGAGCCAGAACCAAGTTCTGGGGCAGAAGGCAAAGCCCTGACTCACAGGGATGTGACCAGAGACAGAGCCACAAGAGGCCAGATGGTTTGCAATTGCAACCAGAGGAGCTGTCTTCAGAAACCAGGGCAGCTCCGTCGGCATGGAGGAGGTTACGCTCATCCACGGCCTCAGGGAGATCCAGCCCATACTTACTCCTAGATGTGCCAACATCATAGCCTGACCCAGCCTTAAGGTTGGAGGACTCCAACTCCCACCAGTTTTGCTTGAACTCTGTACATGCCAAGTTAGTTTCATTGTCTGTCCTGTACCTCACAGTTCACTCACCTTCTTGAGGACCACGAACTCATTCTCCGCACCAGTGCGCCGGTTGATCTCATCTTCGTATCTGTTAGGATAGAAGAGCAAGAGGATTTTGGTGGAAATGAAGAGCAAATCCAGCACGGGAAGCAGAGATGGGGCCACGTCAGTCTCACATCATTAGTTGCGGCTCATGGAGATATTCCTTACTCCCACCCGCTTACCATCCAGAGCAGATGCAGAGCAAATGATTCCTGAATCTGAACTTCTATGGTGTGAGGAGTCCCAGCTAAAATTAATAGATTTTAATCCCTGCCCCTGACGTCAAGCTCATACATAAATGTGCGCGGGATCAGCGCCGGTTCCAGTAGGAAGGAGGAGCAGATATTCTTGGTGACCTTTGCGCAGAGCAAAGTTATGCAAAAGGCTGTGAGTGAAGCTACATTGTGGTGCCTACAAATATACAATAGTGTAACTATTTGATATTTGATATTATAATAATGTTTATGGCTCTGAATAACCTGCTGCAGCGTTTAATTAAAAAAAGTCTGTGATTCTTCAGCCGGGGTTGCACAAGAGCAGGTCATTACGCCTCAGTTCTGCAGAACTTTTTATGGCTCTAAGCAACATCCTCTCATCAGATAATCAGGGCAGGGATGAGGTAGAAAGTAGACAAAACATGTAGGCTCTTGATGCAAAGATCAGGATTTTAGAGGCAGGTTCATGCCAGGTCTCTAACTAATATTGGCAGAGATGTCCCTGCAGATGGATCTCTGAGCAGACGTTGGAAAGAAGTGAAAATCAGCCGGCGAACTGGGAACCGGTTCTAGACTTGAAATAAATTGTGTTCTCTTTCCCAGGCAGTAGCTCCAAAATCCAGACAATATTACATACCATTTCTGGCCTGATCAGTATTTCTAAAAGCTTGTAATACAAATCGAGACCTGAAATGCACCCAAGTACAATAAACCCAAAGCCACATCAGTCCATCCAGTCAGGCTTAAGTGCCATTTCCCCTCTCCAAAAAAAAAAATTTAAAAAATCTGCCTCTTCATGTGCTTAACTGTCTGCTATAAACATATTCCAGGCCTGCGGCGGGGTTTTCTCAAGTTTGTACTTGGCCAGATTTGGCTGAATAAGGGAGAGATTGTTCTCCACAGACGACTGCCAACTAAAAAGGAATGGCCTCGCCTAAAAAAACCACCTAAATGTCCCTTACAGAGGCACGTCCTAAAAATGAATCACCCCACCTCCACTGGATGCCTTGTCTCAGGAAGGGATTATTTCTTCAACAATACTCAGAGCTGAGGATCTTTCGTGTGATCAAGCCGAGCGAGACCAAGCGCCAGCGCAATTTCCTTTGCAAAAAGGGAAATGAGGGATTTTGGAGCTGACAGTTCATGGCCGTGTTTCGTTCCCTTTTTGCATGTCCGTTATACTCATGAATCACGTATTTTTCTATCTCCAGGTGTATTATTTTGGAAGACTCAGTGGATTGAACGGTGACCTCCGTTACACTGGAGCAGTTGCACGTGACTGTGCGAATTCTGCGCTAAACAACGCTGATCCCGTGCCTAAGAAATCTGACGTAACGAGAGGCAATTCTGAGTCAAACTTTTGCTTTTGTACCCTCATTCTGCAAACTGGGAGAGGAGCCCAGTGCAAACACAAGGTGTGCACCAGCGAGCAGGAGCCGCCTGCCCTGATTTTCCTGTCTGTTAATGATTTATGGTACAGAGCACAATTTCTTACTTGTTCTTAAAGTCTTCCACCATGTCTTGCATGTTCCTCAGTTCAGAGTCCAACCGTCCCCTCTCTCCCATCAGGCTGTCTAGCTGCCGCCTGAGGTTGTTGATGTAGGCTTCAAAAAGGGGCTCAAGGGACTTTCTGGTGACTGTGTGACCTTGCTCTTGGAGGAGGCTCCACTTGGTCTCCAGCACTTTGTTCTGCTGCTCCAAAAAGCGCACCTGAGGAGAAACAAAACCAGGCGCATACTGAAGCCTACATGAACAATGCACAAAAAACCCACTGCTGGGAGAAAGATTGTTCAACACGGAAAGAAAAGGTCATAGGACGCTGGGACAGTCAAAGGGAAAGATCTTCCCACTTTAGGGCACTGGATTCTAAAGAGTATCAAAAGCAGATAAGATGTTCAGGGAAATTTTTTTCAAGAGCTATCAAAGAGGCCAAACACCGGTATTTGCAAACTTTAGATGTTTCTCCCCCTCCCCCTCCACCCCCCATATGCTCAGCCCATCTTACTGGTTTACACTGGTGGTATTCCATTGAGCTGTGTATGCCATTTTACAACCTGTAGAAGATCCATCCAGCCGTTTTTTTAACAGGGAAGAGGAAGATTTACTTTTTCAATAACACATGGCGCTGAAAAACTCATCTTTGCAAAGAGGAAACATGAACCAGTTTTTCATTTTCAGCCATCCCACGCTGTTTGTTGGCTGGGATGGGTTCAGACAAGCTCCTAAGTCCCTAAGTCCAAGTTTCTTCCTGTTGCTTTTTTTTCCTGAGGCAACCGATAACATGTTCGGCTTGATGCTTAAGATCAAACTCTCACCTTGTCGATGAAAGAGGCAAATTTGTTGTTGAGGGTCTTGATCTGCTCCCGCTCCTGTGTTCGCACCTTCTGGATTTCTGGGTCAATATCCAGCTTGAGGGGTGCCAGGAGGCTCTGGTTGACAGTCACTTCGTGGATGCCACCAGGTGGGCAAACGGGGAACTCAGGGCCACATCGGCCACCAAATCCAGGACCTCCCAGCCCAAATCCACTGCCCAGCCCATAGCCGCCACCACCACCAGCTCCTCCTAAGCCAAAACCAGCACCTGCTCCACCACCATAGCCAAGACCAAAGCCATATCCACCACCGGCTCCACTCCGTAGACCTCCACCGACCGAGCTGTAGGAAATTCTTCTGCTTCCACCCAGGTTATAGAGACTTTTGCTGCCGAAACCACCTCCAGCTCCAAAGCTTCCTCCACCTCCGGCTCTTCCTCCTCCAACTCTGGAGACAGAGACGGAGCTAAAACTGCTTCTGGTACCACCGCCACCTCCTACGATAGCAGAGCCTGAGCTAAAGCCCCTCATGCCCCCTCCAGTAGATGATCTGAAAGAGATCCGACTCATGGTGTCTTGATTGAATGGAAAAGCAAAGAGCAGGAGGTGGAGAGAGGGGGAAAAGGCTAGTGAATAGAAGCTACGCAGAAGGGAAAGAGCAGAGGGCAACGTAGACAGAAACCCCTGTGATGGGAGAGCTCGGGAGCCTCCTCTTTTATCTGCTTGGAAAACTTGGCACGGGAATTAAGAACTTGACGTGCCTTGCAGCAACTTGCCTTGTCAAACACACCTAGGCTACGGCGAGGCGCTGAAAAATGCATTGTTTGCAGGCAAGAAAGTAACGGAGCGAGGGAGCTCCCCCCTCTACCAAAGCCTCCCGCTCTGAGTCATGGAATTAGAATTGAATGGGACGAGTCGCTGAGGTCTGTGCTCAGGGGCAGGATACAACATGATTTTCCCGAGACCCTGGGAGCCAGTTTTCCTTAGGCAAGCCAAGGACTCACTCACTTGAGTAAGATTCCTTGTGGTGAAGCTTTTGCAAGATGGATTTTGGGGTTTAACACATTGCACAACAAACTAAACATGGGCTTTTCAATGCCACCAACTCCAGGACTGGCCGTACATGTCCTTGTCAGCTTGGGAAAGCTAGTTCTACTTATTAGTTATTACTATTATTTATTTACTTATGAGTTTTACTTATTAGGACAGCTATTTTGGTTTCCTTTGGAAAGGGGATCTAAATGATGATGGGCTTGCAGGGACAAGTTGAGTGGAAGTTGTCTCATGGCAGTATTTTGTAGGACTCTACCAAAAATAATTTATCCCCCCATTGCAGGGGAAACAGAAATTAATTAGCATGGCTTTCAAAGACAGCAAATAAGTCCCTTTTCCAAAAAAACCTTCAAATCACATTAAGTAGTACTACAAGGCTTATAAAACAGTTATTAAAAAGATGCTTGGAATGATTGCTCGTGTTTTGAATTTCCCTGTCAGGTTCAGTGTTCAAAAGCTCCCTGTGAAGTGGTATTTTTATAACATTTTTTTCTGACGCCCTCTGTATTTAACCAGCAGTTTTCACATCATTGCTGGCCCTCCAAGGCGTTCTGTGAAGGGGAATTCACCCAATTTTCTTCCAGCTCCCTCCCACCCCTGCTTCACCCTGCTGAGATCATTCAGTCGGAGAATTTTCCTAAAATAGCCTTTGCCTCTTGATCTTGGGCTCTTGGGTGAACCCTCGCCCAGGAGCTTCGATCCCCACGGTGAGGGTGGGTTGTGCTTTGGGATGGTGTAAAGGCAGCGGAGCTGGGACCGCTTCTGTCGTGTCCGTGAAGAGCTGGACACAGGCTATAGGAGAAGATATCCCCTCCCTCCCACTTCTGCAAACTGGATTCTGCCCAGCCACATCTTTGTGCTGCGAGGGCTGCCCACCTCGGTCGTGTCGTGTGTCAGATAAAATAATAGTGAAACAGAGATGAAACCCCCAGCAGCTAAATCAAAAAGATTCTTGAAATCGGCTACGTGAGCAACAAGTACAGGAGCTTAATCCAAAATGAGCAGCTTAAGGGCATTTGCTGCATCTCGTGGCTTGTTCCTGTTGATGTGTTTCCAACCCCCGTTTACTCCGTCTGGGAACTTGAAAGAACCTGAGGAGAGGGGGATTTTTTTGTTTGTTTTGTGTGGTGTTTTGTGTTTTTTTTTCTCACTGCAATCAGAAAAAGGCAGTGCTCACAACTGTCATCTCCTGCGAGCGCTCCTGTCGCTGCTTATTGCCAGTAGTGTGAGTCACGGCCTTGCCGTGCCGCGGGGCCAGCCATCGGAGCGATCGTTGGCCGCGCTGTTGCACGTCACCCTCCCGATGAAAGGGAGACGGTTGGGCGGTAGCAAGGGGGTGCTCTCACCTCGGGAGTGGAGACATGGGAACCTCCTGGGTGCTGGAAGTGCAATTTCGCACCCACGCTCTCGCCTCCAGAAGCTGTGACCCCCTATTTGATGGGCAATGGGAGGCAGAAGGTGACCTCAATAATGACACCACCGGAGCTGTGCCGATATTGAAAATAAATCAGTTCTGTTCCAGGCATGGCAGAGGTGTGGAGATTGGCTTCCCTAAGCCTGCAGATGTGAACTGGCACACGGGTACTGGATCTGGTGGATCGGGGCCAGGCGGGGAGCCTGCCTTTGACTCCCAAAGAGCTATGCAAAGCCACACCTGGGAACCGGAGCACAAGCTGCAAATGTTTTAATTAAAGCAAAGGGAAAGGATTAATGTTGAAGGCAGTCATTACCTCCCCAGCACTTCTAGGGAAGCCTGTTGCTGCAGACAATGGTAATTAAGTGGAATATTACGAAGGATTTGGAAGAGTGAAGTGAACGATGGTTTAAGCACCAAAACAAGGACAATTCTTGCAGAATCTCTCAGTCCCACATGGTTTCCTTGCTCGGCTCGTGTTGCTCACATGCCTGTCCTTCTGAAGCTGCTGGGGACTGCGGGGAGTGGGCTGTGTTGCCCTCTCGGACAGGCAGGCTGCCCACTGAGAGGATGTCAGTTTGGGAGGCGGGGATTGCCCAGAGGATGAGGGCGCTGCTGGGGGTGACGGGTGGGCTGCAGCTGCAGAGCAAGGGTGGAAGGAACGGGGCCGGCTGAAATGTTTGCAGGAGCCCGGCTGCCTATGCGCACCACGTTCGCACTCTATTTGTCGGTTTGTGGGTTTTTTTAGCGCAGGCTGGAAAAAAGACATTCAAGAAGGTGTAAGGTTAGTTAAGTTTAAGTTGTCATTAGCTATATTAATTCCTCACACCCGTGCTGTGTAACTCGGCGTTCGCACAGGCGAGTACCGAAATCGAGGTGACTCAGGGTTTATTTTTAACCTTCATTCATTCTTAACCTGTCCGTCTGCAGCATCCCCTGCGACAGCAGGGACCCAGGAGCTGGGTTTTGTCCCCAGAATTTGGTCTTTCTTTCTGCGGCTCCTTTGGTTTTCTGGGTGAAGGGAGATTGGATGCTCTCGTGTGTCGCCGCCCCTGGGTTTCAGTGCGGCTTTGCTGAAGCCGTCACGAGTGTCTTCCGTAAACCTGCCAGGCTGGCGTGTATTTGCTTCCTCTTTCCCATTTGCTGCTCTGATTTATGTAAAGCCGGGATGCGGAGAGGTCAGGGAAGAGAGAAGCGTCTGGCTCTTTGAAATGCAATAAGGTGTGAGTGTTTCTATGAAGGTTTTTTTTTTCCCCTTTTTGATTTTCCGTTCTCCTTTTGCGATGTTGGCTGACCAAAATACCTGCGTCGGTCGGTGAGTTGCTCTGCTCCAGCTCGCCGAAACCCATCCTCGATCTAGACGGTCCTGATAAAATCCTCCCCCAGAGCCCTAGATATGCTTGGGTTTGCTATATCTTTTCAAGAAAGAAAAAATTAAATACTGAGCTTTCGCTTCAGCTGTGCAAAACCCTCACTTCCACGGAAGAAGGAATTAACCCTGATCACATATTAAGAAATGAACAGTGATTAATTCTTTCTGTCACTTTAAGCAAACCCCCACCCTCCCCTTCCTCTTCTTTTTTCCAGTTCTTCAATTTGTCTCCAATTTTTCATTCTAATTTTATCAACATTTTGAAACTTTCCCCGAAAGTAAAGAAAAAGCCCCCTCCAGCTCACTCTGCTGAAGGGTGGGAATATTTTATGCTACTGGTTCTCTTTTAGAATAAAAGAATGTAGGAACCAATAAAATAAAACCCACTTTTATTGGACACATTCCAAAAAGAGAGAGGAAGGAAAACACAACATCGTATCACTACCATTGAAGTATAAAAAGCTGCAATTTTCTTTAAGTGGTACTTTCACAAAAATGAAAAGATGTGGTGAAAGGCTAGACGGGTAAATTCCGTCAGAAAGAGGAAAGTAGATTTTGGGCACTGGTGTGTGAGTGCCTTTGGGCTCCTGCTCCCGACTGCCTCCTTTCCTCTGTGCTGGGCTGAAACCAGACTGCCCTTCTCAGCTTACCCAACGTCTTTCTTCTGGCAGAGAAACCCACACACTCTGGAGGTGCTGAAGTACCTCCAGGAACAATGTGGATATGGCCCTTTGGGCAGTTTTTTCAGTGTAATTTTTCACTGTCTCAGACTTTCACCTTGATTGCTACTACCATGACAGCGGGGAAAGTCAGCGAGACTTGGATGTTGGATGATTTTGGCATTTTTTTTTAAGCCATTTCAACAAAACGTAACGTAAGACAGGACAACAACCCAGTTTAACCGTCAACACCAATCTTGCTTTTGAAGAACTCTCTGACTCATTTTTTATTTAGAATTTAAAATTCCTATAATTCAGAAAACAAGCCCTTTTCCGTATGCTTTGGAGCAGTCACTGATCGCTCCTCTGACAAAATACATCCACAGAATTACATGTAAGGTGCCACTACGGGCAAATTTTCATTTAAGAAGAGAAAGGACAGGAATGGGAGAGTAGTTTGGGCTTCTTTTTGATAAGCTCGTTGCAAGTGGAATCTGCATCCCTGTGGGTGATCCTTTTCAGGTGGCTCTGTCTTTGATTGCTTTCCTGCCATTATGCTCTGAGAGTATTAGACTCATGTGCCTGACCTCGACTATGCTCCAGGTGCTCAGCACATCTGGGAGAAACGTGTTTTTCAAAGCTCATCTGGGAATGGGGAGAAGAGGGATTCTTCTGTTGCACTGGAAGGACTCAAAAGTGACTCCAAATGAGCTCCCACAATAAGGGACATTTTAAGAGGGGGTCTGTGCTTGCAAGCCACTGCCTGGGATCTTTCAGCAACCTCCTAGGGTATTTCTACATAGCAGAAAAATAACCGACATCTCTGGTAAAGGTGAGTTGCTAAACTTGACGGAGGGAGTTTGGTTGGTCCCAGCAGTGAAGGCAAAGCAGACTGAACTGAAGCCAAGTTCCCAGCCCATCCCTGGGCTCCTGTGGGCCAGAATGGAGCTACAAACCCAACTTATGGCAGCTTCACTGCTCTTTGATCTGTTTGATCTGTGGCTGCCAGGCAGCTACAATTCCAAACAAGCTGCTCAGCCTCATTAAAAGCAAGCAAGCAAACAAAAAAACCCATTCCCCCACAAATAAAATCACATAGGCCTATGTTTGCCTTTTAATCCTGTTTCAGGTGCGTTGAGAGCTCTGGGTGACATGTGCTCTGCTGTTTTTCCTGAGCTGTGATCCAAATGTTTGAGAACTACCGTGTGAGGAGCCAGGACGAAGGCGGGTGGAGGGGATGGTGTCGTGCAGGAGCGATACAGGAGGAATGAAGGAGCAATGTGGGATCGATGCTTTGGAGGAGGATCTGATGTTGATTTTATTCGGACTGTGTAGCATTCTTCAGGCTTTGGCTTTTTATGCTTTTTTTGCTGGAGGAGGTTTTGGAGACGATTTTCACACCTGGATTGGTGCCTTTTGCACTTCCAGAGCTGAAATTCCCTCCGCTGGTGCTCAGACTGCTGCTGCCACCTCCACTGTGGCCAAGACCACTTGCAATGCCGAGACCACTGCCTCCTCCAAATCCACCGCCAAGACCACCACCGCCCCCAAGTCCAAGTCCTCCTCCACTTCCAAAGCTGTAGCCTCCACCACCGCCGCCTCCTCCAAGACCAAAGCCGCCTCCGCCACCTCCTCCAAGACCAAATCCGCTTCCACCACCTCCTCCAAGACCAAAACTGCTTCCACCACCTCCTCCACTTAGGCTCAGTCCACCAAATCCTCCTCCTAATCCAGCTCCTCCAGCCACACCAGAGCTGGAGCTGATGACAGCTGCAAGAAAAAGCAACCAGAGTTTTGGACACCTGCTGACAGTCGCCCAGTTCCAGAAAGCACCGTTGTCAGGACCTTGACCCACAGGACTTGAACCCAATTTTGGTCTCCTGTGCAAGCCACCAATGCTGGTAGGGGACTCTGAACATCTCCTATTGGGCAAAACCTTCCTTTTCCCAAGGTTGCTCACAGCCTCTGCTCCCAGGGGACCCAAAGCAAGACAAACACTGTAATACTCACAGTAGCTGATGGGGTTGAGTCCCTCTCCGCTCAGCCTGTTAGGGGGCAGATAAAGGGAACGTTAGAGCAAAATGAAGGAGACAGACAGGAGGACCAACTGCTGGCAGGGACTAAACAATAATGGGTATTATCCCTGCGGGGATTTTGCTCCCACCTGCTCTCCTCTCCTTCCAGCAGCTTCCTGTAGGTCGCAATCTCGATGTCCAGGGCCAACTTGACATTCATGAGCTCCTGGTACTCACGGAGCTGCCGGGCCATGTCAGCTTTGGCTTTCTGCAGAGCGTCTTCCAGGTCAATCATCTTTGCCTTGGCATCTTTGAGGGCCAGCTCCCCACGCTCCTCAGAGTCTCCAATGGCCGTCTGCAGGGTGGCACACTGCAAGTGGAGGCAGTGGGACTCCTAAAAACGCTGCTTTTCTTTTTGGGTAAGAGTCACCCAAGGAAGAAAACCATTCTGATTGGGATGCTAATGGAAAAAAGTTATGACCAAGTTCATCCACTGGTAGCTAACACGGCTGGCGTTGAAATGCCAGCCTGGCAAGAATGATTTAATACACGTTCCGGTGTGGTACCCTCTTCAGCAGGGAATTCAATGCGTTTAACAAGAGACATCATACTTCATGGCCGCTCAAGTCCCTGATCAGCAAAGCAGAGCTGAGATGCTTAGGGACTGCGAACCAGGGCTCCATGGGCTCCTTTCGCCATTCCTACCTGGTTCCTCGTGTTCTCTATCTCTGACCGGATCCTCTGGATCAGCCGGTTGAGCTCAGAGATTTCTCCCTTCGTGTTGCGCAAGTCGTCCCCGTGCTTCCCAGCTGTGGCCTGCAGCTCCTCGAACTGAGGTTCAAAAGGAAGAGTAAATCATCTTAGGTGTTCAGGTGGGGAAGATGTGGCTCAAACAGCCTCACATAGGAACAGCAGTAATTTTCCCCAGAAATGCATCCGTGGCATCTATGGGTCTGTTCACCTTGGTTTGATACCAAGCTTCTGCCTCAGCCCGGCTCTTGTTGGCAATGTCTTCGTACTGAGCTTTGACTTCAGCTATGATGCTGCTGAGGTCCAGGTCCCGGTTGTTGTCCATTGACAGAATGACAGCGGTGTCGGACACTTGTGCACTGAGCTGAGCCAACTCCTGCAAGGAAGCACATGAGACTCTGGCCAGCTGTACTTACCTTTCCAAGTGCCGTGAACGACGGTAGTCACCGTCCAGTGACCGGGGTGACAACAGGACAGAAATCAGGGGAGGAAGGTGCCTGTACCGCATCATAGAGGGCTCGGAGGAAACTGAGTTCGTCGGTCAGGGCATCCACCTTGGCCTCCAGCTCCACTTTATTCATATAAGCTGCATCTACATCCTGGAAAAGAGCAACCATGAGGACATCTGCAGCACCTCATACCTCTTCTCTAGCTTAGTGAAGAACTGGCCAAGCCTGGAGATGAGGTTACTCCTTCCACTGCTGCAGTGGTGGTCCCTGTCTGGAGAAGATGTGCTTGGCACATCCCCCTGGCAGAGCACCAAGAGGACATCTCTTGGCTAAAAGAAGTGTAACGTTGATAAGGTGGAGAGTGCAGGCAACTTGGCCTTGATGCCCAGGGTTCCCAGAACAGCTGATCATCTTTGTTTCTGCTTGGTCTGTTTTGCCCAGAAAGCACATGTGTTTTGTGGGACAGGAGTGGGACAAGAATTTACTTCCATCATCCAAGCCCCTCCATTCCTTTCCCCAAAAACCACAATCCAAATGACAGCTTTTAAAGGATGAGGGTGCAGCTCCAGATCTCCCACCCTCAACCTATGCAATGGTTGAGGTTAGCTCAGCAGCCGTCTCACCCACCTTCTTCAGCACCACAAATTCATTCTCTGCTGCTGTGCGTCGGTTGATTTCCTCTTCATATCTGCAGGGATAAAGGGAAAAACATGCTGGATCATGCCTTGGTAAGCAAGAAAGTTGTCCAGGTAGAGGACTGCAGGTTTATCTGGGCTTGGTAGGGCATTCCCAGATCAACGTCCTAGAAACTGCCCACCTCAAATTTGTGAAAATCCCATTTCTCAAAGAATTGAAATGATATTTTGTCATAATGTGGAAGGAACAAGGAGGGTAAAGCTGGTTTAGATGATTTTCCTTTGCAAGTGTCATCACAAGTTGTTTTGTCCTAGCTGAATCTGCTTTTTCTGACTGGAAAAATGTTAATGGACCGTTTTTCTGCTGCTGTCAAGGAAGACAGAGGTTCTGCGGGGAGAGATACTTCACAGGAGTGATGTATTAGAGGGGGATTCGTTAGGTACTATGTTATGGGCTAGCCTGGGGATACTTTTTTTTCCTTTCCTGTAAAAAGTCTGGTGAATACCGCAGGCTAGAAGTTTGATGGTAAGAAATTTAAGTGAGATTAGTCCTACTGCCTAATGCTAAGCTGAACCATTTGCATCCAGTGTCACCCCAGGCTGCCTGGATGTGCTGCTAACAGGCACTCACTTGTTCTTGAAATCCTCAACGAGGTCTTGCATGTTCTTCAGCTCCCCGTCCATCCGTCCTCTCTCGTTGAGCAGGTTGGCCAGCTGCCGTTTCAAGTTGTTGATGTAAGCCTCAAAGAGTGGGTCCAGGTTGTTTTTGCCCGAGTTGTTTTTTTGACCTTGGTCCTGCAGGAGGGTCCATTTGGTCTCAAGCACCTTGTTCTGTTGCTCCAAGAAGCGAACCTGAGCATTGGGAAGCAGAAGAGACTTAGCAGAAGATACCCGTGAGCGTGCTGGTGGCCATTCATCAGAAACAGGGACTGATGCACAGCACAAACCAAGGAAATCCCAAACCAGTCCAGCCGTGAACAGCCTGCAGAGTGTTTAGGGCTATGGTAGCCCATCCAGTAGCTCAGCAAATCTGCCCTCAGTGGACAGTTCTCTTTGGAGATCATTAAATTTAGCAAGGCAATGAGCAAGCATTAGAAAGTGTGGGTTCAGCTCTTTCATCACTTGTGTTCTTTAACATCCTTTGGTATTTCTCTCTTTGTAAGAGAGAAAGATTTTCTTAAGATCTTCCCTCTTTAAAGCTGAGATCTGAGTACTACAGATACTTAACTGCCTTTCTTTTTGCTCATCGATACCACGTATTTACCCAAGTAAATGCCAAGGAAGGACTTGAGTTCAGTCAATACAAAGAGGACTTTATCTTGCAGGCAATAAAGCTGTAAGGACTGACACATCTGCTGTGATTCCCCACAGGAGCTGGGTTAAAGCAGCAAGATCTGGACCTGAAACTGTCTTACTCCATTCGAGCTCAAAGATCTTATTTCTCAGGCAAAAAAAAAACAAAAACGAACCACTGGATCTAATCCTCTTTATTACCAGCTTCTAGTCTAGTTTTCTGTCTTGTAACTGTTCAGAAGAACATTCTTTTTTGATTACTTTCATGAAGATGTGCAGATGGGAATTATGCAATAGCCTGTAGATTTATGAAGTCACATTTTTGCAGCTACAAGACTGTCTCGCTCCCTCTCTGTCACGGTTCCACAGCACTTGATGAAGTCTCACCTTGTCAATGAAAGAAGCAAATTTGTTGTTGAGGGTCTTGATTTGCTCCTTCTCATCTTTTCGCACCTGATGGATGTTTGGATCTATCTCCAGGTTCAGTGGTGCCAGAAGACTCTGGTTGACCGTCACTTCTTGGATTGTACCGACTCCAGGTGGACCACCACCAAATCCCGCAGGGCTCCTGCTGCCACCCAGCCCTCCACTGAATCCTCCCAGCACTCCTACTCCACCAAAGCCAAACCCTCCACCACCTCCCTGTCCACCACCAAAGCCAAGCCCACCAGCACCTCCACCGAAGCCAAGACCGCCAGTACCTCCACCAAAACCATATCCACCACCTCCACCACCCAGACCAAGTCCAAGACCGCCACCAGCTCCGCCACCACCAAGTCCATAGCCACCACCACCTCCACCTCCCAGGCCAGAGCCAGCACCAGCTCCGCTCCCAAAAGCAGCTCGGAAGCTGCTTCCAACACCGATGGAGATCCTCTTGCTACCACCAAGGTTGTAGAGACTCCTGCTGCCAAAACCACCACCGCCACCTCCTCCGATGAGCCTTCCAAAGCCACCTCCGCCTCCTCCAGATCGCGCCACAGACATCGAACTAAAGCCGGCCCTGTTGCCACTTGGAACAATAGCTGAGGCAGTGCTGTAAGCTCTGCCGCCTCCGACCGCTCTCGTGCTGAGAGTTTGCCGGTTCATCGCAGCAGGAGATCAGAGCCCGGCACCGGCCAGAAGCAGCAGAGAGCGAGTGCAGCTCTCTGGTGGAAGGGAGCGTGAGGATGCCCTTTTTATCCCTCTGAGGATCTGGGCTTGGTTGTGTGGAAGTCCAGCAATCAATTTAGTGCCTTCATGGTTTTGACGTGCCAGGCAGCCAGCTGTCTTATCGAGATTTGTTAAACCCTGATCGCCCTCCAACACACCTACCGGCGCTGGTGTGAATCTGCTCAGCTAGAAGAGTTATCTAACTCCCTCAGTTTTGGCAGGGAAAGCTCAACCTTAACGGAAAGCCTCTGTGTTCTTGCCAAGATGTATTGGTTTATTTTATTGTTTTTCAAAGCAAAAGAAAAGAAACAAAAAAGGGTGAAAAAATAGAAATAGCTACTCAGATAACCCTCTGCTACTTGCAAGGTGCAGTAGATCTGTATAGATCTAAGTCGAGTGTCTCTGCATTAACTTGAGTGAAAAGCAGTGAGAATAAAATGGCTAAATCTACAGAAAAATATTTCAGAGTATGGGTGTGATGTTCATGAAGCCTGACATCTCTTGGAGGGCTCGGTTTTATTCAGTCTGCCTGTTCACATTGATTGGGCAGAGACCATCTGCTCAAGCTTTTTGAGCTATTTGCACCCCAGCCCCTCTAATATCTGAGGACAAGCTGGAACACAAGCGGGTTTATTTTCTGCCAAATTTCTTTACCTTTAATGCAACACTAGTGCAAAGAGGACCTGATCCATCCTCTTCCTCTGAGACACTATATTGAAGTGTCATCTCAAATTGTGGCCATTTAGCCTTCGGTATCTTGCCTGTGGCAGGTTTCCTAGGCTTCCTTTCTAGAGATATTGGCATCTCCAGAGGACAACTCCATCCCACCCATTGGCTGCCGTTGCAATGTCTCCAGCCAGCTGATGATGTGGTCAATGCACTTTCATCTTGATCTAAAGAGCATTTCAATGAAAGAGGCTGATTTTCTGAAAAACATTTCTCCTGGCTTTGTGGAACAGTCCTGTTTGCTTGTTGATGTTAAAATGTAATCAGTCTTGAGTTTCCAGCTCTTTACATCTGTGATTTCTTTTAAAGACCTTTGAACCTTTCCATTCAAAATGTTGGCAAAGGTAAAGACTTAACCAGCGTGGAAAATACTCCCATAAATTCTCCTTATTTTACTTCAGGGACTCCTTGGGGAAAAAAAAAGAGCAACTTCAATAGGGTGTGGTGACATTTTTTGGCATCTCGGACTTTGTAGAACTGCAATGTTTAGAGTATTTTATTCTTTGTGTTGAAGAGCTCCGTTCATTTTCAGTGTGTTGCTGTCCTGGTGGCAGTGCCTACGCTGTGCGCATGACTGGAGCTTAAACGTATTTGTAGGACAGGACTCTACGTGCCCTTCAAAATACATTCATGTGCTCCAAAACCACTAAGTATGAGCTAAAATCCCACTGGCATCTCTGGAATAAAAATTAAGCAGATGCTTTGTGTTCTGCTGAATACAGAAGACCAAACCATCTGATTATGCTTGGAGAAGTGCTGCCAGGCAGGCTCAAACCAGGAGAGTTGGGTCACTCAAACAGAATTTCCCATTGCAGTTTGAAATTCCCAGTTGTTCCAGGTCATCTTGCTTTTCTTTGGAAAATGTTGGTTTGAATCCACCTGGGACATCACTTGAAATTCAGGAACACCTATTGCCTTGGTTATTTGCATAAAATTCAAAGCCCAGGTGCGATGGGAAAATGAGGTTGTCTTCATGCTTGCTTGACCCCGGTAAATTGTCCTGAAGCTGGCAAACAGGTTCTGATCAGATATTAGAGCTGAATGAATATAATGGGATTAAAGGTGGGGCCGCCAACAAGAAAGAGGGAATTGTCATTTTAGGCTCCCACACTCCTTCCTACAGCCCGCTCTCCACAAGGTATGCGAGCAATGAAAAGGCTGGGTGAAAAACACACCGTTTCATTACCAGACTAGTTTATTGTGTAGAGGAGCTGAGGTGTGGGTTTCATACCCAGAGGAATATGTGGGGTTTTTTACATCTGTCAATTTGGATCAACTCTACTGAACTCTGTCAATCTGCCAAGGGGCATGTCCAGAGTGACACTGAGCAGGATTTGGCCTCCAAACTGCCCCCCAAAACACACTCCCAGCCTTTTTTCTCTTCAAAATAGCCTGATCTATATGAACATCTTCAAGAAGGCTGCAGAAAATACGGATTTTGCAATACTTGGGGGTTGAGAAGGGTAGGGATGATTAAAGGTATTCTCCCAGAAATGCAAGAGCTGCTGGGCTGCTTTGTTACCCTGGAGAGGAGGCCAGGTTTTGGTCTGCAGGGATTGTTCTTCAGGGAAGTGATCAGCATAAATTATGAGCTGTTGGGGCACTAGAAGCTTCTTGTTTGGGAGTTTCTGCTTATTATTTACATACAAATGAGATGAAGTCCAAGACATATGCATTGAGACAGAAAAAACGAAGATAACCGTTTCAGAAAACATCCTCTTTAGGTAGGTGGGTTTTACCTCCTCGTCAAGGGCTGACCGATTTGACTTTCACCACACATCCCTCAGCCCAGACATGTCATGTATTAAAAAATAACCCATCAGAAAAACACTGCAGACATGGGGAGCTCGAGTCCACCGTGCTTGGCACAGCCTCTATGCTGGGAGAGAAGCAGAGGCAGGTGCTCAGCCGGTGGTGGGTTCATCCCCACCATACTGGCACGGACAAACCAAGCCTGGCAGGACGGTTGAGCTCATCCTCCAGTCATGGGGAATTTGGGCAGACAAGCCATGAGTCAACAGTGAAGTCTAGAAAGCGGAGTAGGTCATCGGGGAGTACATTACAACACCCAGTCCTCGGTGTACCTTTCATGGGATACATGGACCTGCTCACGCCCTGTGCTGCTTCCAGACTGTGTGCCAAAGGGCAGTTCAGAGTGAAGTTGTCTCAGGGGCCTTCGGCTGTGCCCAAGTGAGCCATGAGAGGGAAGAATCTGGCAGGGCCATCTGGTTTTCCCAGCATCCAGCTGTGCATCCAGCTGCGATGAGTGCCACCACGGCAAATCCTTCTCACCCGTGTGATAGAGACCTTCCAGGGGGTCACCATCCCCTTGGAAACCGGGGACTCTCAGAGAGAAAAGGGTGTCCTGAATTGGTGGGAGAAGATTTTCCACTCCGTGCCAGGGATGTTGGAGGGGGAGATCCAGGCATGTCCTACAGACTCTGCTCTTCGTGCCAGCTCACGCGTTTTAAGGAAGGTGAGGCGCGTGAGAAGGAAAGGCCCTGGTGCTGCCTTTTGGGAAGGTCCGCTCTTCTGTTGCTTTCTTTTAAAATCAGCCTACTCTCGTGAGACAGTTTCAGGGGTGGGGTGTGGGACTCTCTTCGTTACTACCTGAGCTGGTTCTCACTGATTTCTTTAAACAAGGGCCTGGCTGCTTTTTCGTTCTGCCTCCAGAGATGCCCAGCAATGCAAGAGATCCCGAGTGAGCCACGCATCCCCCCGACCGGTTAAATGTCGTGGTTTACACTGTGTTTCCAGACATCCTTGTGGCCACACCAGTCTCTGGATGGAATAAAGGTATGCAAAAGTGCATCAGGAAGGAGAGCAGGCAAAGCCTTGAAAAATCTTCATTAAAACTCCGCTTCTTGCGAGCTACTGACCCCACCCATTTGGAGATTCACGTCTGAGAAAATATCTATGCTTTTGTAATATCAGGGAAGGAAATAAAAGCCGTGAAGAAAAGCGTGAATTATGCGTGTCGTTTATTGAAGGTACAGCTGAAAGTTTGGGGTAAGCGAAGGATCATCAGCTCTGTTTCACTTACACATTAAAAGCATTAAATCCATCAAGTACACACAGGAAAAACAACGCATGCATTTAACTACAGCAATATAAGGTGCTCGTTGGTGTGTAATTAAAATCCACTCTACCAAACCTGGTGTAGCAACTTGGACCAATTTGCATAAGCATTACCAACTCTCTCCTGAACAGGAAAAATTGGATTCTCTGGTGTCATTAAAGAAGTTGTAATAGCTGCAGCTTCATCTTGGACAATTAAAATGTGGCTTCTCTTTCTGAAGTTGGGATGACAGCATTTTTCATCCTTTTGCAACAGCTGCATTAGGGAAATAAATTCTCTGCTGAAATGGGGTCAAGCAGAGAAGGCTCGTTTAAAAGCCGAGATGATGTGTTGGGATGGGCATGGCCTCTCTGAAATGAAAAATTTCCCCTGGCTGTGATGGTGGGGGTAGGTTTCCCCCAAGAAGGACAGACAGGAGAAGATGGGTTTTGCTCATGCAAAGAGTTTTGGGCAGAGCGACCGAGCCTAATTGTGTGGACACGGGCAGCGCATGGTTGTGTGATCTCTGTAGCTGTCAGAAGGAAGGGGAATACTGTTTTATTGCAGAAATGCTGATTATTTTCAAATACAATGTGTCGTCTCCCTCCGGTCTCTACCGGGTTGTTCTGACCATGCGCACAGCTGTGCTGTACCTGTTCCCGGCGCCACAGACTCCTGCCCCAGGAATGATGACGGCTCCCGGGCTGCACTGCTCCATGCCGGCGCACACGACGTTGCCCAGGTTGCCCATACCGGCGGTGCACTGCATCCCCTCCACTCCAGAGATGACCTCTCTCCCCACGCAGCTCATCGTGCTCCTCGCTCCAAATCCAGCCCCCACCTTGGGGAGACAATCTACACTCCGGGTGCTAAAGCCGGCGCCGCTGACGCCGAAGGAGGAGACCGCCCCTAACCCCACACCAGCCCCTCCTGTCTTGACGGCACATTTGCCTCCGATTCCAGATATAGATCGACACTCCCCGACGGTGCCACCGCCGCTGACCACAGCTGTGGGAGAGAAACAGGTTCAGTCACGCCCACAGCACCTAAAACCCAGCTTATAAGGAAACTTAAAAGACTTAAAAGCTTAAAGGACTCGTAAGGAAAATAAGGAAATGCTTCATTAGCTTACCTACGCTCACAGGGTTACCGGTACATATCCTGTTAAGAAAAGAAATGTCTCAAAGATGTATTTAAGGAAATATTCCTCAAATACACAAGCAGAGGTGCTGCCCTACATTTGCTTCCTTACAAACTCTACAGGTACTTCAGCTTTTCTGTGCAACCAAGTGAGAGATTTGGTTAGGTCCAAATTGCCCACCCGCTGCAGGGCTGGATTCCCAGAGGCTGTAGACAGCTTCATTTTCCATCCTCTTGTCATACTGCAAGCAGGGGATCTGACTGCAGTACGCTCAGGGCACTGTGATCCAGCTGCCCTGGGAGGATGAGGAGGAAATGGGGACAATGCTCCTCTCTGGACCCATGGGGAGAAAAAAGGGTGATGATCCTTTTTGAACCCACTGGGCAAGAAAGGGATGATGGTCCCTTCTGCACCCATGGGGAGAAAAAGGGACACCGGTCCTCTCTGCACCCATGGGGAGAAAAAGGTGTGATGGTCCCCTCTATACCCATGGGGAGCCGCCTCTACCCAGCATTTCTCACTGTCTCACTCTCCTCCTGATGGGTTTCTCAACCATCATTACAAAGTGCAGCCAGGGATGCTCCTACCTGCTCTCTTCTCCTTCCAGCAGCGTTCTGTAAGTGGCAATCTCAATGTCGAGGGCGAGCTTGACGTTCAGCAGCTCCTGGTAGTCTCTCAGCAAACACGCCATCTTGTCCTTGGCTTGCTGCAGCGCAGTCTGCAGGTCGATCAGCTTCTGCCGGGCATCTTTGAGAGCACAGTCGCCTCGCTGCTCAGCGTCGCAGATGGCTGTCTGCAGCTCCGCGATCTGTGGATGGTAACGGGCAAGAGAGTGTCCAGTGGTGATGTTAAGAGATATCTTCACAGGTTTGTTCATGTGCCCCCTTGTTTCTCAGCTAGAATCTCCCCAAGAGCCTGGATTTGGGCTGGACAAGTGATGGTCAGTCTGTTTGGGATGGAGGGGACCTGTTGGTTGCACCCTGGTACATGCAGCAAATGCTCTTTCTGCGATAGCCTAATCAACTGGCTTCTGCTTATTTGATAAGTGAGGAATAAATCTGCTCCTTTGTGTAGTGACAGCAAATCAGAAGCTACAAATATAGGCTCAAGCTGGGGGGTGGGGGATGTCTTTTTGTGCCAGCAGGGTGGGAGCTGGTGAGGACAAATCCCTTTGTTGGATAAGCTACAGGACCCACTGCCCATGCAGCAGTCAACCCTTCGTCCTACCTGTTTCTTCACATTATCCGACTCGCACTGCAGCTTCTGGATCATCCGGTTCAGCTCGGCAATCTCGCTCTGGTTGTTTCTCAGGTCGTCGCAGAACTTGCCCCTGCTGCTGTGAAGCTCCTCCAGCTATTGCACGAGAAGAGGGTGATGTTAACGCGCACAAATTGTCCCTTCCAGGGCAGGTGATGACTCTTCAGAGCCGGACTGACATCAGTGCTCCCAGGGAGCACCCAGACATGACCTCAACCTAGACAAGGCGACAGTCCCAGGCAGGTCCTGTGTGTCTGCTCTTTGGGAAGGGGATGGTATTCCTGATGGATGTACATAGAGGAGACTTCTCTGAAGCAACACTGTGATCTGCTGTGCTCTGTTTTTACAGAAAGATCTCAAATCACAGTTTTAAGGTTGAAGGGAGTTTTTTGGCATGACTTTGTTTAGCAAACTCTGGTTCTTGAGCTCTATGGGGTGGGTTGGTTGTGTCATGGAGGACAGAAATGGTCCTCGGAGCTTAGTTGGCCAAGAGATTTTGTTGCCATCTGTGCCAGTGATGTGAATACTCACCCTGGTTTGGTAGAAAGCCTCCACTTCAGCTTTGCTCTTCTGGGCAATCTCCTCATAGCAACACTCAACGCTTTTGATGATGCCCTCCATGTCCAGGTCCCGGCTGTTGTCCATTTGCACAATGACAGAGGTGTCACACATCTGGCAATCCATCTGAGCTCTCTCCTGCAAGATCCATCACATGTCAGTCCCCTCCCCTCAACCAGCCCAAGCCGTGCATGCAGGTACTGCTGACAAAGAGGGGTCTGGTAAGATGACAGAGAGTTGGGAAGGTTCTCCCATTAACTCCCAACTAGGGCATAAGATTCTCCAGGTGAGTGACCGGCTTCAAGCAAGACCTGGCAGCTGGGACCTATTTTGGTGGCACAATATGAGATTGCTGCATGCAGTTCCCAAGGGAAGGATGAGGAATCCTGGTGGAGCAACTGGCTTCATTGGAACTCAGTGCTTCTGGCTGTGTCAGCAGCTTTTCTGGGCTGTGAATCCCTGAGGGGTGAGAGCTCTGGGCCCCATTGCCTAGAGGCTACTGGGTGGTGTTTGGCAAGAAAAGGTGCAAACACGAGTGTCCCTGGTGCGTTTTGTTAAAAACTTGGTACGTTTTAGACCAAAGTGTTACTTTCACCAAAATAATTTGAGTAATGTTGCTTAAAAAGGAAAGTGCTACAAATATTTGGATTTTGAGGAGTGAGGTGTTTCAGTGTTTCCAAGGGATGGTTTGAATTAGAATTGGAGGGCCTTTTTCATGTAAAAGGTGCCTTCTTCTGCAGTCAGTGGAGTAGGGGACAACTATTTGACTTCCCAAAGTGTTATTATCAAATACATACAGATACAGATTTTTGGGAGACAATGGCAGGATTTTCAGAAAAGACACCTTTCCCTGTGTTTAGATTTGGTGTAGGAGCTCAGAGGAGCAGCAGATGATGCATCATCCCTGGGGCAGCAGACAGGGAGCTCTTACCTCAGCATAGATGCACTTGAGGAACTCCAGCTGTTGCCGCAGGAGGCCTGCTCTCACCTCCAGCTCCTCCTTGGTCAGGTAGAGACAGTCCACATCCTGGAGAAACACCACATATTCAGTAAAAAGAGGTGAAGAAACAAGGGCTGTGGCAAAACCTGTGATTTTTGTTAGATTTGAATGAAACCTCACTATTTCCAGCCCTTACAACTATCTGGGTTTGCATTCTGGGTGTTTACAACCTGAGAGGAATTCTCCAAATTCATTGGGTTGCTTCTATTTTGGGGCTACACCGTGAGGACTCAGACAACATCGCGGTGCCAGGACTCTTCACTCCTCGCCTTGGCCCCATGCTAAAGTCTTGCCCACGAGCCTGCCACTCTCAACTGGTCTTGCTGGCGTTGTCCCTGTGACTCACCTTCTTGAGGACCACAAACTCGTTCTCTGCAGCCGTGCGCTTGTTGATCTCATCTTCATATCTGCAGGAGGAAAGGGAAAGGGTGGGATGTTGAGTCCCAGGGGTCCCATCAACACCACCCAGGGGGCCAATGGAGAACACGGGAAGAGTAATTAAAACCAGAGCCTCTCCTCTGTATCTCCTTTCTAATTTTTGCTTTGTTGCTATTTCTTTCCTTCTTGCTGGGTTTTGTTCAGCAGTTTTAAATACTCCACGCCAGCAGTATCAGTGCCTGGCAGTAAATGAGGCCAGGCCACTAGAAACGCAATGCTCTCTACTTCAGCTGAAGGCTTGGACTTGCTTCTTCTAGTCCTGCTGCTTTCTGTGATGTTTTTCTTCAGCCAGGATGAAAAGCAGCCAGGACTCTGCTATGAGTGTTTATGAGAATACTGTGGTCAAAACACCCCAAGGGAGGTCAGGAGTTTGAGCAACCTTTGAAACTCCCAGGTACAATGGGAAGGAAAGCCAGCGCGTAATGACCGAGTAATTGGGACCTAGAAGAACTTTCACAAGATGCTCCTATGATTCTATGAGTGTGACCTCCTTGGTGCTGGCTGAGCAAGAAAAAAACATCTGAGATGCTTGACTGTAAGGTCTCCTGTGCTATACACCATCAACAACCAAGTGTCCTGGGTCATGGCTTAGCAGAGGACATGGGCAGCTATTCAGGAACATCTGCAGCATGGATTGAAAACCCAGTTCCTACATTCCCTCTGGGAAGACAGAATAAACCCCAATAGAGACAATGTGGATAAAGCGTGGGGTGGAAACAAACAGGCTGAGGGTTTTGTGGCAACAGAAGGCACCAGGGGCATGAGATTTGTGGGAGCCCCAAGCACAGATGATGTGGGACATTTGATATGGCAAACCACAGTGGTGTGCAGGAGGATAAGGGAGAGGAAAAGTGGTTCCCTCTCTTTCTCTCTAAGGACATACTTTGGTTGGAAAGCTCTTCCAGTCCATCAGTCCATCACCAGCATCTGTGGTGCGGCAGTGGGACCTCAGTACAGGAAATCAGCCCAGGACTGGTACGCCCTGCCCTGCTCTCTTCCCCGTGCCCCAGCTTTCAGACTCATCCAGTGCAATTTCATTGACTTCACGCTCAGCGGCACCACTCAGGCCAGCAAACACTCCGGTCTATGGCTTCTCTCTGCATGCTACTTACTTGCACTTGAACTCTTGCACCAGGTCCCTGAGGCACCGCTCCTCATTTTCCAGCCTCTCGCGCTCCCCCAGCACACACTCCAGCTGCTTCCTCAGGTTGCAGATGAAGTTCTCAAAAACAGGTTCCAGATTTCTTCTGGAAGCTGGGAAGACATACTGCTGCAGCAGCTCCCACTTGGTGGTCAGCACCTTGTTCTGCTGCTCCAGCAGCCGGACCTGGGGAAACAAGAGATATGAGAGTCACGTAACCACCTCTTGACCCAGGAAAAGGTGCTTTGGGTTTCTCCACTGACAAAAGGAAAAAGTAAAAATAAAATCAGAAACGCAAACGGTTAAATGCTGATTTCTCAGCAGCCTGATCTAAACCTGGTCCCACCCAGGACTTGTATCACAGGCCGAACAACGTTGAGGTGTTTACTCTGTTTTGAGGCCAATCATCTGTTTAACCAAATCTCAGTCCAGCCCAGCACCACCTCTTCCTCTGCTGGGCTGACTGATGGAGGAGCCACTGCCTCCCCTGATGGGCTGAGTGCAGTCATGAGTCTTTCGCATCACTAAAAGCTCCATCCAGGTTCTCATTTGAACGTATCTGATTTAAATTCTAGCCGCGGATATTTATCACGCCTTTCACCTCTTAATTAAAGAGCTCTGAAGTACTTGAGAGCCTTTATGGATCATGAATAAGTCATTTTTCAAATGGGAGGAAGCGGAGTTGCTTCTCTTACGTGGGTTCGGTTTTTCCAGCTTCAGAACAACTCGCAAGGAAAATTAAGATCAAACAGAGCAAAGATTTCTCAGCTGTTTGCAAAATCATTTCCTGTAACATATCTCTATGCAGTAACGAAAACCTTCAGGCTTAGCTAAGAACCCAATGATAAATTACATCTGCTTAGGAAATGGCCAAATCTTTTCATTCACAGTGCAGAGGGACAGAAAAGTTAAAAACGTTCATTTTAGCTAGACATTTATCTTTCTTCATCTCCTTGATGAAGCACATGAACTATTTTTTAAATGTAAAAGTCCTTCAGAGTTTACAGAGGTGTGATAGTGACATCAGAATATACATTTGTAATAAAACTTCCTATTTTGCCTTTTCACATCTCCATCCCTGCTCTCACAGGTTTTCATTTGCTGCATCCACAGAGCCTCTCCTGATTTATCTGTTTAGCAGACTGATGACCATCAAAAGGTCAAATAGCGGTGTGTTGGCCTTCGTGTAAGGCTTAAATTCAAACAGTCTCCAGGTCAGGACCACCATGGTCTACCAGAAGGATTTACAACATCAAGGCACGAGGAGAAACATCTACCAACATTGTCCCTCTAGAGACAATCCATCCACCAGAGCCTAGAAGCACGGGACAAGCAGCCTGCGCGGAGGGGAGCGGGTCTCACCTTGTCGATGAAACAGGCAAATTGGTTGTTGAGGTTCTTAATCTGCTCTTTCTCATGGGTCCGCACTTGACACTCCTCGGGGTCGACCCCCACGCAAAGGGGCTTGAGGAGCTCCGGGTGGATGCTGACGCCCCGAATCCCTTCAGATCTACCTCCGCCGAGGCCGATACCAACGCCGCCGCCAAAGCCTCCAATAGCCACACCATCCCCGAGACCTCTGTAGTTGCCCAGGCCACCGTAGCTTCCGCAGTTACCAAAACCCATGACTGTGCCCACGCCAAAGCGGCCTCCGCCGTAAGCTACGCCGCAACGTCCGACGCCGGCGCCGCCGTAGACCCCGCTGCGGCAGCTCCCGCCGAAGGAAATCCTTTGCCCTCTCCCCAGGTCGCAGACGCTCCGGCTGCTGAAGCCACCGATCCCGCATCTCCGTCCCACCGACTGGCAGATGGAGGCTGAGCTGGTGTTGACCCTACCGAGGGCACAGACAGCGGACGCGGAGGAGAAGCCCCGTCTTCCCAGGAGAGAGCTGGAGGTATAGCACTGTCGACTCATGGCGGCTGGGGGAGACGGGAGGTGAAGCAGTAATGGCAAAGCTGAAGAGCAAGAGAGGAGCAGGGAGTGAAAGAAGGAGATCTCCTTTAGCTTCTCTGAGACACAGCCCTTCTCCTTATATACATTTTAGGAGGTGCCTGAGATGCAAAAATTTAATTTATCCACTGGGTTTGGTCTGCCTGGCAGCAAGAAATGGCTTCCAACATTTTAAACCCACAGCAAACACTTGTATCTCATACGAAATAATGTGGAAATTAAAATAAACTGCTTTGCTTGCAAGCTTCAGTTTCAGGACTTATATTTTACTTAATTAATCTGCTTCCTTATTGTGTAATTATAGTTTAGTAAAATAATTCAAGGGTTTTTTATTCATGGCTTGTTTACGGTTCGGTTTCACCACAGCGTTTAATTATGTTTCAGGACCTCCTGCAAAATGTCGTGTCGATGCCGCCTCTTCCAGGGTCTCTCGCCAGCTCAGGGCTGGCTCTTGAGCAATGACCGGTGGCGCTAGGGAAGCAGGAAGACATATCTGCCAAAGTGCAGCACCGACGCTGTCAGGAGCAGGCTCGTAAGCATTCGTTTCTTCCTCTCGTGGGTACGGCTGCGGCTCTCGTAGGCGACTCGGCTGCGGCCACATTTTCTGGCTCATGTTCCAGTAAGTGGAGCAGGATGGGGTTGGCGGTTTCCGTATGAATGGAGCATGAACCACGCAAGACGATGCCGAGGACGAGTTTGGTCACGGGAAGAATGCTCTGGCAAATCAGGAGTTTCTTACACGAAGCTGAGGCGCTGGTCCGGCGGGGCTTCAGGTGCCCCTTAGAATATAGAGAATCAAAGATAAGGCATTTCTGGGAAATGCTTCGCTGCAGCCGGTGATTTATGCTGAATTACGCCTAGGGAAGATGATAATTGTGTTTAGTATCTGGGTGTGATACGACTGTTGCGCACGGCAAATTCACCCAAACGATAGTGGGGGGGTGCGATGAAGAAGGAAAGCGAAGCGTTACAAAAAGAGGTGGAGAAATATCAGCCCGAGTGAACTTTTTCCTCATATTCCCGTGACACGTCTGTTTGACATGAAGTTTTTCTAGTAATGTCTGTTAATGAGAAGGTACCGTAGCATCTGAATTAAAATTCTGGAAAAAATTTTTGAATTTGCTTGGAAACAAAGTTCCTTTTTTTGCCTTAACAAAGGGATCTAATCACAGAATCCCAAGTGATTGCACAGCTTGCCCTAAGAGGTCTTTGCATCTGTGCTGGGGCAAAATTAACTGGTTCTGGGAGGACTCCTTGTCAATGCTACGGTAAAATTGAAATAGGTTGTCTTGAATTAAAAAATAATGCAAAAAGAATTAGGATGATTTAGAGTATTTGTGGAGTCTCTCCTTGTAAGGGTCTTCCATGTTTTTCTGCGGGTCTCATAAAGGGTTGAAATGAACTGTAAAAAGCTAGATGCAATTACAACCATGCAGCAACTGTCTTCTAGCTGCATCAGCTCCAGTATGTCTGGATCAGTGTCTTGCAATGAGATGTTCTTTCGTTTGAGAGATTGAGATAGTTGGAGAAAGCAAACAAGGCTTTGGGCACTGTGTCCTTCATGTCATTCTTCATGAGAGAATCCGAGCATTGGGACTTTTTGTTAGTAAGTGAAAGGTGGAAATAATTTGGAGATTTTCTTTTCTTTTCTTTTCTTTTCTTTNGCTGAAGTGTTGGTGCAGGCATGGTAGAGGACAATTGGGTGTGTAATCTGGAGGCAAATCTGGAGCGCTGCCTGGAAACAGGACAATTGCGGATGGGCTAAAGCATCACTCGGCTTTTGGGTAGGTTCCTACAACACGACTTTCTTGAACTCTTTCAGGTGGCCATGATCATGGGCACGCTGAAAACCGGGGAGAAGCCAGGCTGCCAGCTTACTGGCCCAGGTGGCTGTAGCCCTGCTGGCTGTGTGCCTCAGCCCTGCACCCTGGCTTGGTGGGTGCAGCTGCGGTTGGGCAGGAATCTGCCTCAGGGGTGGTGACCAGGAGCAGCCACTGCTCCGAGTTCTGCGATCCAGAAGGAGCACCCTGAGAGACTCCAGCTCCTTTTTCAAGACAAGAAAGACATGGCCCTTCATCCTTGAAGGCGGTGGCTCTCCAGTTTTTCCAGTTGTGAGAAATCTGGATCTGGTTCGGGTCAGGTCTCTGTTATCCTCCGTATCTCTGCTCAGCCACCCACTGCAGAACGCCCTGTGCCACCGGAGTGATATACGTGCCGTTTGAGAGCCGTAGACCCTTCAAGCCCCTGGTTTTGTTGGAAAGCAGGGGAAATGGCACTCGTGGGACAACGTGGGTTTCTCCACTGGCAGCAAGCCCTGAGAACCCTTCTTACGCACGACGTCCTGTCAGGTTGTTTCGCCACGGATTGAAAGCAGCAAACCTGCGCTTCAGCCTTTGGATCCTCCTCGCAGCCCTAAGAAGTGGCTTCTTCCAGGTGCCCAGCCTTGCACATCAGAAGGGAGATGGTTGAGGGCAGCGCTTGTGGTTTTCATCTGCTGAGCTTTCACAAAGCCAGCTTATAGTCACATGGTGGAAGCCCTGAGCACTGGTTACATCAGCTTCAAAGGAGAAAGCACTCTGATGGGATTTGGTCTTCTGAAGAGAAGGATTAAAATTGCTTTTATTTCATCGGCCACACACAAGCTCAGCACTGGCTCAAGTCAGATGCAAGTGCCTTCTTCATAGATACCTCCTTCATGTCTCCATGCTCTGTCCTGGCATATGGCAGGCCAGATAATGTTTGAAAAGCTGTAGAAAGGAGCTAACCTTCCTCTTTACATGGAAAAGATGAAACCACAGTGTTCAGGTTGATAGGATTCAGCAAACTTTAAAGCAGCAGCTTACACACAGATTTACCAGGGAAACCACTGAGGTCCCTGGCCCTAAATATGCCTTGAACCACAGTTCGGTGGCTTCCATGAGTCTTAGGCCTCTGAGATTCACATGTACCCAGGTGCACTAGGATAAATTAATTCTGCACCTTACAAAATTGGGACCTGTTAAGTCATCCATGCAGATAGGGAGAGCCTAGGGGTTCTCAAACCTCCTGTTCTGATTCCAGCTGCAGCAACCCAGACATCCAAGTCTGCCTTCTCCCAGTGAGAAAACCACTTTTTAAGACCCTCTTGTGAGAAAACGGGGTTGGCAGGGCTCAGATGCGCTGGTCCTCTCCCTCTCTCCCTGCAGGCTGGGCAGGTTTTGTGGCTCCTTGCCAAAGGGACCGTGTAGTCACCATTAAAATGGCTAATGAGGCCCCTGGAATATCTCCCTCTGATTTGTGTGTCCAGCCCTCCAATGGTGGCTATTCCTGGTCTTTTAACTGCAGCTTGATTCTGCTCCCACATCAAAGCAGACGGTGGATTTGTGGGGACTGGGGTAGAGATGATGGTCTGGGCTCCTTCCATTGCCACTGGGTGCTCTGCTTTCTTTCCTCCCAGTAACCTTGCCCCACAGCAGCTGATCACCCTCAGATTGGCTTGTCCCTGCTGCTGCTTTGGGGCAAAATGATGAACAAGATAATTCCTGAGGTTCGCTCCAGTCTGCTGCTGGAGAGTCAGTGGCCGCAGCCCATATGCACCAGCTGCATGTGCAGAGCTGCCAGATAAGACCTTGCCAAAACCTTTACCCTCCTTCTGCAGTCTTTCTGATGGACAATAATAAACCTTTGGAGACCAATGTGGGTCACATCATCAGTATTGATGACGAGATGTTGGCAGGAAGCTAAGCAGAAGAGAGTATCGCTCCCAAAGTGATGTCCCACACAAGGAACATGGGGAGCTACCTGTTAGCCAGAGCTGGATGTCTGTCCTGCCTGCATGCACTGCGACGCACTGGCCAAATCTGGTGCCATGACAGCAAATCCAGGTGCTTCGTTCAGGGCAACTTTGTCATATTCTGGAAAGTTCTTTTTTTCGTGTGGTGGAAAACCTGGGCTTTGGATGCAGAGCTACATCTTTCAGACAAGAACTTCTGTGACTTCTGTGACTGGCTGTTTGGCTGCAGCGGGCAGGGTGCCAGCAGCAGCACAAGGCAGCCTGTTTGGATTTCTAAAGTCTCTGTTGAGACGGTGTTACCAAGTGACCTAAGCTGAGAAACTCTCCTTCGTAGTTCTTATTTACCACCTTCTTTTGCAAGAGACAAATAGGTTTTGTACCAAACACCACAGGTGTCCACCCTCCTCCTTTGTAATGATCCTCTTTTGCATAGGAATTTGAGAGGCACTTTTGCATCATCCGACCAGCTTTGTGCTAACACTTGGGGCCAATGGCCTCCTAGGGCTCTGAGTAATGGGGTGGAATTGGTGTGGCGGTGTCATGATCAAAGCTCAACAGCAAGCATGAAGCATTGGAACCACCACTGCAGAGGGAGAGGAACCGGACGCCGAGGGCATGAGGTTTGCACTGAGAGCTTTCGTCTAGGGAAAGGAGGGAGATCCTGGTGAAAAGCAGCCAGGAGAATCACATCAGATTTAGAGGTTGGAAAGAATGCTGTGCTGCTTCACAGGACAATTGTCTCTTCTATGATACAGACTTTTTTAACCAGAAAGCAAGTTTCTTCATGCACTAAACCAACCAGGGACTCCAGAGATGCCCTCCAGCAGCAGAGTAAAAGGGAAGAGTGTGGGAGGAGGGAAATTCAGCCACTGAATTTCAACTAGTTCCCATCGATAGGTCTGTAAACCTATGTCTGTGTGTGCACATGGGTGTATAAAATAATGAGCACACAAAGAAGCTGTTCAATGTGTGTGGTTAATGTAATAGGGTTAATTTTGCAAACTTATAACAAGTTTCTTTAAAAAAAAAAAAGTTAAGTGAAGTAGAGACGATGCAAAAACAGTGTGTGCAGTTTATCGACACCAGAGCAGAGAATGTGGAGCTTTTATCAGCAATACAATCTCTCTATGCCATGATGGACTAAAGAGCACCTCTTTGCAGAGAGGGACAAGGAAGGCTGTTCAGTGGAGAGCAAACCCTGCTCCTAGCCTCGTAAAAAATGACTTGGCAGGCGAGATAACGTGAGACAATAAACATAATTCTGACATGGGAGTTCTCTTACCTGAATTCAGCTACCTCAAAGCTAGACACCAAGTTGAAGCTAGAGGCTCTGTGAATAGTCGATGAGAGAGCTTGGAATAATCAAGCAAAAGATTGTTTTCTGAAGTCACTGACGCAGGGGAACCTAGAAACAAGGAGCCATACTTTTCAGGGCCATGGGACCAAGAGCAGAGGTGGTGTCTGTATGTGGCTACCAGCCTCAGCAAAATAAAAGGACAAATATGAACCAGGAGAAATAACAATGCTGTGTTTATAAGCATCTATTCATTAAGCCTTACAGATGGACACACGCAGATTAAGGAGATTACAGGAGGTACAACTTCTAGAGGTCGTACCTATTATCTTAATGAATGGTTGGAGTTGCTTTTGTGATTCATTTTGCCACCAACATGCAAAAAACTCACAATGTGTCACTCGAGAGGTGGCAGCCTGGTGCATAAGGTCGTCTCCACTGGGTTAACTAGAGATAAAAAGCAGTATTTGTCCTAGAGAAATTTGTAAACAACTTCTATTCATAACAGCCCTAATACTCAAGAACCACTTGCTGCAAAGTTGCTTACCTATTGGAGAGCAGCCAGCTGAAACATTGGGCACCAGAGTCTTTACTTCCCCGACTCGGCAAGCCTACAGGGTTGTAACCTCCATTTCCAGAGATTAAGTCTCTGAATTGCCAGCAAACCACACATTCAAGGAGACAAAGGCAAGCAGTGGCAATGATTATACATCTGGCCCAGCAATCCCTCCTCCCAAAGCTAAATGCTCCTCTGTCCTCCAGTGCCAGATTACTGTGCCTCCAGAGATGCAGAGTCATGCTTTGATTTCACCAGGTTTCAGAGGAGAATTCTTTCACTTTCTGACCTAAATCTCCTGTTTCAGGAAGCTCCTTCTTCTACAGCCAGAGATGTGCCCATACTGAGTTTGATAACCAGCTAGACCACTGTCACCGACCATCACACTGAACTTGGGAATCTGCACTGCAAGAAAACCCAGCATGCAGTACCTGGAAAAGAAAGTCAGAAACAGCACAGAGAACTGGAAAAAAAAGAAAATCTTCCTGTGAACCATACAGTTTTCATAGCTGTGCCAACAGGACTCCCTGGCCAATGTTGGACGATGAAAGGGAATCTGTCATTAGGCAAAGCTGCAACTTCCAGAAGAAACTGCACTGAGTGGGATCTTAGCAATTGACCATTTTCATTTAACAGCTGCTCTTAACCCCACAACCGGGTGATCCCAAGTGACCCAGGCACCGTCACCCTCTTCTGCGGGGTAGGGGTGCACATACTGAGGAGATTCATCTGGGGAACTCCAGTGTAATTTCTTAAAGCAACATCCACACATCAGTGTTTTGCCTTGTTACTCTCTTTGTTCTTGCTATTACGTGGTTGTTTTTTCTCGTTGACTACCCTGTGGGGTAATCTACCTGCTGGGCACTGCGTGTGATACCACAGAGTATTAAGCACCTGCCTCTCTTGTTCTGAATCTAGGAATGGTATGTGGAAATCTCAATGACCAAAAACCAGCCTGGTGTTCAAGACATCCTAATAATTGCACACCTGGCCTTCCAGCTCCTCCTTGGCTTAACATCGAGAGCATTTCATGATTTTTCTCCCAGGTGTTTTTACAAATGCCGTCACCAAGCTGCTCAGCATCACAAATATCCGTCTGCAGACAGGCTGCCTGTCAAAGGACAGACGAGTGACTTGACTTTCCCTTTAATTACTGAGCATGACAACTGCAGCTTCGCTGTCCTCATTTCAATTAAGGACTGACAAACACCCAAGGCGCGCTGTCCCCAAAACGTCATACCCCTTTGAGTGACTTCTTTCAAGTTGCTCCAAGAGTGTATGATAAAGAGAGCCAGTTGCTTACGAGATTGCTACTGGGTTTGGCATAATTACCTGTTGCTCTGCAGAGGTTTAGCACCTCCTTCCTACCTTCCCACCCAAACCCTTCATCACTGTCACAAGCAGAGTGCTGCAGGGCAAGCTCATGGTCTCTTCTCCAAAGCCCGAGGTCTCATATGCCGAGTGCTCGGACTCCTGTTTCTCAGTTACACTTTATCCTCTTCCCTAGACCCTGGAACTGAAAAAGCACCTTAAAAATGTGAAATATTTTTATGTTTTACCTTTCCACCTGCTCACTTTCTTCATGTAATAACATTTTTAATTTAATTTCCATTGTACAAAACAGCCCATTACAAGAAACCTGGCAGAGGTCCTGTTTAATACACTACCCTAGGTCAACATCTCTAGGCTTCTCCTCTGCAGTGGGATTCAGAAGCTGATGGGTCCTTCATTTATGGTATAAAGCCTTGATGTCTACTCTGCTCTGAGCTCTGCTCAGCGCTGGGGTTTCTGACGGTGGCTGTGTCCCACCGGTTGTCCATTTTCACAGCGATAGAGGCATTGCAAAGCTTGTGCCTAAAGGTTGCAAAATGCGGCGGTCCAGAGTGATTCCCCCTCATTTGCATCACTTTTGGGGAATTGCTGAACTAATTGTATAATATGAGTCTTCATCTTGCAGCTACCACCTGACCTGGAGTGATTCATCGGTGAGGAACATACCGAGCCTCCTTTCATCCTGAAAAAGGACAAATCCACCAACTGAACTGGACCATGGGCAATGATCATGGGGTATAGATAGAGGATTCTCCATGTAGGTAACACCTGAACCCTGAAGAATATCGGTGGGATTTTTGATCCCATATGCATCCCACACATAAGCCTTACTAGAGAATATGTTGGGTAAGCAGACAGTCCAGGTCCAAAACCCAGCTCTGTCTACGCTAAACTGGGCTGTGCTAAAGATGAGGGTGTTTCCAGGAAAAATAAAAAAACCACAACATAACCTGCATTTCCACGCAGACAGAAAAGGAGGAATTGCTACCTCTTCAAACACCCATCTCAGCAATTCCAACTCCTGCCTCAACAAATCCACCCTGCCCCACGGCTCTGTCGTGGCACGGCGCGCGTCATCCAGCTCCTTGGGAGCCGACGCAGGACCCGGCTGCATGCAGACACCGAGCAGTTCATACTCAACTAGCCAGCTGGTTTGCATGGCTGGCTGGGGTTTGGGTTCCTTTCTTTTCTTCTAGGCAGACTGGCGGATCGTGTTGTCTGCAGTGGGAGTTTCCTCGAGCCACCTCTATGACCCAAGCCTAGAAAAAGTGGAGAAAGAAAGTTGAGTCTCCTGGCCTGTGTTTTGAGAAGAGCAGAACGGTTTCCTTGATGTAAAAGAGAAACCTTAAACCCCCCAAAACGCTTAGGAGTAACCAAGTTTGAATTTATCCAGATGTTCCATTTGGCCACCGAACAGAAAGGTTCAAGTTTGTTCTTGTGCAGCTGACTTGAAGCATCCAAAGAAAACTGGAGTTTTCATTAAAATCGCCTTAAAGGGAAAGTAAATGTATTAGGCAGAGGCAAGAAACGTTCAACAGGATCCTATATTGCTTGTACCCAAGGAGGTGGAGAATTCTCCACCCACATGCTGAGACGGGACCACAAGCCCAGAATATCTTGCTCCTACACTGATCCCTTTTCTAGTGAGATTTCTGACTCAAACTTTCCCCCTCCCTCCCGTTAGTAACATTGACCACATCAGAAGAAAGAACTTTCTTCTAAATATGAAGTGGATTGTGGAGCTGTCTGGCTGCAAGGAATGAGTGTTCCCAGGAGAAACTAATTACTGGCTAATTTCTTACAGGTATTTATCCACAATCTGCTTTGCGGCGGGATCGTTGGGTATCGTTTGTTCCTACCTGCCCTGCCAAGTGTCCATCCGCTTCCTCAGGCTGCAAATACAGCCTTGGACCTCCCATCTGTGCAGTCACGATACATCCCACTTGGCTGCCTGCTCTGTGTGCTAGGACTAATTATAATAATAACTCTGATGTAGTATTAATATTTTAAATTGTTCATTATAGAACAGAAAGCAGCATATCAGGAGGAGAGCTAAACCATCTCATTTGGTCCAGGGGTCAGAAAGGGATAATAAAACCATCATGCTTTCTGGGAGCTGGATACATAGCTTGAGATTTGCATAGCTGAAGGAAACAAAATAATCAAATGATTCCTAATAATGATTGCCTGAGTAATGGTAAAAAAAATGCAATAAATCTACATCTGCTGTATCAGGCCATAAAAATGCAGCTTCTGTCCTCAAAGAAATTCTGAGCTATTTAGACAACCTCTTTTTAACACCTAGGATAAAAATTGCACTTCAGTTGGTTTTTTTTCAAGCAGGATATTCCAAAACATATCTTCCTGATGTGGCTGAGGACTTCCAAGTTTGGCTCTGGAAGGAATTCACCACAGAATAATGCAAAAATTCCTGCTCCTACCTTATTGGCAAAGGAGACAGGTTTGCTTCTGAGATTTCTTTCTCTGTATATTTCATAGTCGCAGATGATTCACTCCCAGAGCTGCATCGTTGCTGAGAGCTTTGTCTGCTGTGATCATTGCTGTGATCACTGTTGTGATCTCCCGGGCTGTTGAAAGTCAATGCTGTGGTACGTACTTCCACATCTTGTGCCACCCTCTCTGCGTCCTGTATGTGGTCCACCACTGAGGTCTCCACAGACTTGCACAGAGACCAAAGAAAGTCCTCATTCCAGCAAAGCTGTTCACATTTCTTGCTGTTGCTACTGATTTAAAGCCTGGATGAGTTTGCTTTTGCCTCTGCTTCTGAGCTAAAAAGACTTGGAAGATCCGTTGATCAATGCTAGACCGCAAAGGACAAGCATCTTTAGCTTACTTCAAGCAGAGAGAGAAGAAAGGGGCAGAGCAGGAAGGGAAGGAGCCCGTCTAGTGGCAGACTTTGTGTTGGACATGGCTGGATGAAATAAATGTCTTTTGAGCCTGAGTGGTTTTGTGGGGCTAGTGGTGAATGGTTATCTACTTTTGACATGAAAAAAACATTATCACACACATAGGGAGAGAATAATGAGCAAGTGAAGAAAGTTAAATGACAACCTTGGCTTGAAAAACACTTCCTTGTTTAATGTATTCCACTCAGGTTAATCACCAGTTCAAATATTTACTGCAAAGTGTGTTCTTGACTTGGTTGATGACTGTGGTCATGCTGTCTCCTCTGCCTTGTACTGCAGAGACACACTGTGGAGATTACTTTCTGGGACATAACTTTCTCTCTGTTCCTGTAAGAGTCCCACCTCTTCTTCCTCTTCCCATGTTCTTGTCTCGGTGTATTTAGTGCAGAGAGATGCTTTAGGAGAAGGTGAGTCACCCTTTCTAGTCTACGAATTAAGCTCAGGGTGAGTGGACCAGTCTTTTTGCAGATGAATTTACAGCAGGAGCGTTCCACCCTGGACAGGATGGCTGAAAGAGAAAATGCTGGTTATAAAGGGTGGTGACAAATTTGCAGGAGGTTGCTCAACTTAGGAGCAGAGTCACTCCTGTCTTCATACTGCTCTTTTTGCAACACACCCAAGACATGCTTGGTTTTTGGAGCGGGCACCCTCCAAGTTGCCCATCTGTCCTCATGGATAATGGAGGAGACCTAGATTATGCACTTAGTCTAGATGGCTTCTCTTCTCCCCACTTTCTTCTTCATCTCCTTGACCATGGTATGCTTTGGCTTGGGGTGTTTATATTGGCCAGCCAAAACATCAAAACCAAAACATTGCATTGAATAAAATTACTGGAAGGGTATTTTTAATTTATTCACAATTTTACTAAAAGGACCGAATGAGAACATTTCTCATTTATCAAAAGACTTTCTTTGGTTATTTTTAACTGACAGAGGATCCGGTTCCTCAACTTAAAGTGACTGTTTGTTTAAGATAATTGCTATTAGAAAGAAGAACTCACACACACACACACACACTAAAAACCAGTCAAAACTATCCTTAAGATTAAAAAATAGAAGACGTGGAAAGGAAAACTAGCAATCCTTTATCAGGAAATGTTCCTGAGCTGGTAATACAAGCTTTAATGAATGGTTTGAAAACCATCTGAGATGAACCTTTTCCTTTTGCTCCTGTGACAAAATCCTGAGAGCTGGCCCACTCAGCAGAAGCCATAGAGAAAAAAATAAACACAGTCTTCTTTTTCCTTTTGGCTTTGCTAAAATTATAGCTAAGACTATTTGGGTGTTGGCTCAAACAGGAGGAGGGAAGGAGCTGCCCTCATTTTGGAAGACATACTATCATCTTCCTTTTTTCTCTCTATTGTTCAGTCCACTAAAAGATAATTATTCTCCCACTGAAATTAGGCAGCCGCCTGCTGCTTCCTTGGCTGGGATGGGAAAGTCACCCTCGCTAATGGCAGGAAGCTATTTTAGACTCCTGTCTGCACTTCACCCCCGAGCAAGGGAGCGAAGCACTGCAACCGACAACCCAGGCTTGTGTCGCCTCGAATCTGGGGACACCTTGGTGTCCCGACTTTAACGGTCAGAAGAGGAAGGTTCTGGAAAACCTGGCTTGCTGAACTTTCCCCTTTGAGGCTGGGAATGTTCATGGAAAGCCGGAGCAAGACCAACTGGTTGAGTCAACCAACAGCAGCTGGTAAGGACTAATCCCAAGTCCCAGAGCTGTGGCTTTCTCCACCTTCTCTTTCTCAAGTAACCATCTTTTCTAGCAACTACAAAAACCCAACAAAAAGTGGCCTTTGAAACAAAGCCAAGTATGGTCTGGCTGTGGATTGCAAAGGGGCAGCCATTCCTCCTCATAACCACAAGGAAGACCCAAACTTTGAACCATGGTAGTTCCTGGACAGCCGTCCTGTGCACGCCACCTGGCCGTGACCCAGAGCAATGTCTGGAAAATACACAGGGAACTGGTGACGTTCAGGCAATTAACTGGAGCTGCCCAGTGTCTCAGCAAGGACTCTAGGCACTGGGCTTAACATGTCTGGGCTCATCAGTCAATGAAGAGCTGACCATGAGCCTGCAATGTTCACTTGCAGCCCAGAAGGCCAACTGCGTCCTGGGCTGCATCAAAAGAACTGTGAGCAGTAGGTCGAGGTAGGTAATTCTCCCCCTTTATTCTGCTCTCATGAGGCCCCACCTGGAGCCCTGGGTACAATTCTGGAGCCCCCAACACAAGAAAGACATTGAACTGTTGGAATGGGTCCAGAAGAGGCCACGAGAATCATGGGAGAGCTGGAGCACCTCTGCTGTGAGGACAGGCTGAGGGAGTTGGGGTTGTTCAGCCTGGGGAAGAGGAGGCTCCGAGGAGACCTTCTAGTGGACTCCAGGATCTGAAAGGGGCCTACAAGAAAGCTGGGGAGGGGCTGTTTAGTGATGGGACAAGGGAGGTTGGTTTCAAGCTGGAAGAGGGGAGGTTTAAACTGGGCGTCAGGAAGAAATTCTTCACAGTAAGGGTGGTGAGAGCCTGGCATAGCTTGCCCAGGGAAGCTGTGGCTGCCCCCTCCCTGGAAGTGTTCAAGGCCAGGCTGGATGGGGCCTTGAGCATTAGTGGGGCACCCCCCACTGTGGCAGGGGGGGGTTGGAATGAGATGATATTGAAAATCCCTTCCAACCTTAACCATTCTATGAATCTATCTATGAATCTTTACAAAGTACATTTGCAAGCAGCGGATGTATTAAACTCAGATGCAAAGTTACCCACCTAGGTGGGCTCCATCTCATCTGATTGTAGCCACTTAAGAGTTCTAGAAACTGCTGAACAGGGTTTCCTCGTGGAGAGAGGGGCTCAAGTGGAATGTCCACGTCACCTAACCAGGGTCTGACACATGGGTGGTCAATGTTAGATGAAACAATTTCTACTCTTAGCATAGAAATGACTTCTCACACTCCTCCCCAAAGACGCTTATCTTCTTCCTTACATCAGTCTTTAACATTCACTTTTTTTTAGGTTGCGATTAGAATTTTGCCCTGCGAGAGCCGGCAGATTAGTGGTGCCTTGTGACCTGTAATTCTTCATGTGCTGGAGACAGGAAGAAGTTTGCTGTGATAATAACATCTGTGGATCCAGTGGATGACAGGCGGGGTGTATTTGCCTGAGTACATGCAGGCGTCTCGCATGGTGGTGTCTCCATCTGCTCTAATACCCCTGCCCGAGGCTGCCTGCAGAGCCAGGAGAGATCTAATTGATGCAGTCAGTAGAGTCTAGAACTTGATGCGTTTCATGCTAAATTAGATGCCTGTGTTTGGTCAGATGAATCACCCCATGGAAATGTTGATTTCTTTCCATGAAATGAAGGCCCAACAACCAGCTCACATCTTGAGCCCTACATGGAAGACTTCAAAACTGAGTCAAAGTCGATCCCGCCCCGTTACTACCGAGAGATCTCATAACTCATCCCTTCGCCTTTTAATTCATACGGAGTAAATGTCACACTTTGCCAACCCTAATGCCACGGAAGGAGAGGGTTTTGTGGCTGAAATACGTCTGACTCTGGCAGAGCACAGCCCTGATCACAAGCCTGTTGAGCCCAGAAGGTCAGTGTTGGCATCTGTCTTCATTAACTGCTGTGACGTGGAAGGATCAAAGAAACAGGTTGTTCTGAGGTTGCAGTGATGAATGAAGCTACAGGCCAGCAAACTTGTCATAGAGGACATCTCGACGGTGCTCAGAACTCTTTTGGCGGTTTCTGGCACTCTTTGGCATTGGTTGTTACTTGGGCTATAAAACATTTTCTAGGAGATGTGTGGGTGATATAAGGAGGTAAATGGAATAAACCCCACTGGACTCTCCTGGCATCTGAGTCCTATCATGCTCCAAAGTACCTAAAAAGATTCAGAAGGTCTGTTTGGTACTTTCTTCCCCCCACAGATTGCAAATGGGTCCTTCTTCACCCATTTTGTCATTTCTTCAAATATCATTTATGGAAAAATTCGGAGACAAAACTTGTACTTTTGATGCAATTTTATTGAAGGCACAGTGAAAAGCTGGGAAGTTTGAGCAGTCAGTGAATGAAGTTCTGTTCATGTGAGTACAAGATGTCAACTCAAAAGTTTACGCACCGAGAACTTCCCTTGGCTTTTCGGGGGTGGGGTTGGGGGGGGTCGAGCTCTTCTAAACATCAGCACGCTTTGAACTAGCCACCCCTAACATGCAAAAGCAAATCAAAGTACTACGTGTCCATCTGTAAGCAAATTCCACAAGAAGCCTGTGGCTGTGATTTGTAACAAGCAGGTGCTTTGCAAAATGAAATTGCCTTGTTTAAAATTTAAGCTCAGATTTGCAGCTCAGGGTTTCTTCAGGGAAACAAAAAAAAAAAATGAGCCTGCACTTTGCAGTGTCTCCTGGAAAAGTTAAATCATCACTCTCTTTTCTGAAATGCTTTGGGAGGAGTTGGAAGAAAAAGAGGTGGCTTATAAGGAAGAACATTGTTAATGAATCTGCTCATTATGGAAAACTCCAGAGAGAGAAGGCAGCACAACAGGCAGACCCTAGAAGCTGTGATTGATAGTATAAACTCAGAGAAATAACACCGTGTTGAGCACCTGCTGGAGAAGCTTTCTAGATGTATCTGTAGGGTTGGGGGCTCTTGAAGACGTAACTCGGTGGGGTATCTATCTGGCATTAATAAATGTGGGAATGGGCTTGGTGATAAATGTTGCTAATAGTGGGTGGAGAAACTATCCTGTGTCGTCTCGGGGGTAGGAGCTGCGCATCTAAGCGTTGCTCTCCAATACTGCTGGCTGTGCCACCTCCCCAGCTGACGACCTTACGGGACAACGCACGGGTCTCTGACCACCCCGTAGTTCCCCACCACGCCGTTGTTGCACCCCACGACTTCAGGGCTGTTCGCAACGACGACGGGAGCCCCTCCCAGCTGCCTGATGATGCAGCCTTGGTTTCCGAAGCTGACCACCCCACCAGCCTGGCAAGCCCCCATCCGAGCGTTCAAGCCCCCATTGCCTGTGCTGATGACAGTGCGGGCCGGGTACCCCCCGCTCCGGGAGCTGAATCCCCCATTTTTGCAGTTGACCACTCCAGCTTGGCAATACACCTCCGGGACACACTGCTTGGCCACCGAGCTAATGACTCTCTTGGGGTGGATCCCAGCGCTCCGGGAGCTGAATCCTCCATTCTGGGAGCTGTGTCGTCCAGACCGTCTCCCCAGGGAGCCGTAGCCACACACGGCCCCATTTGCAGCCAGCATCCCGCAGTCGTCTGGGATATTGTAGCCGCTGCTGACCACAGCTGCAAGACAGCCCACGAGATGAATTATTTAGAGAGAAAAGCTGGAAGACTCTCACAAGGCAAGTTCTTTCATGAGTGACAGAACCAACCAAACCTGATTTCCTCTAGATTTGTCCAACGATTCTGAGTCCCTACTCCTTCCAACTCCTCCCCATGTCCCAACACATCCCCTCACAGATCTTCCCAGTTCCCATGTTGCTGATCTGGCTGGTAGCATATTCTTTCCCAGGGTCAACGCACATCAGTGCAATGCCTGGTGGGTTCACCAGGACAGCTCGTCATTGCCTCCAAGAGTGTAAGAGGGTCATGAATTTGCCCTTCCCCCCCACCATCCAAAAGCTGATTTCTTTTTGAAATTCAGAGGTATTGGAGATTACTCATTCTAAACCTTCCATATCAGCCTGGGCTGAAACAGAAAAAGGACGCAGAAGGAGCTGATATGGGACAGAAAATGCTGCTCCATAAACTGCCCATCCTAAAATGAGAAACCCTCATGGCTGAAAATCTTCGGGTTACTTACACACGCTCACCGGGTTCCCCACACATATCCTGTTAGGGGAGAGAAAAGAAACTCACGTTATCCTGTTAACCAGTTGCACGCACATCTAGAAACCTGCTGTTACTCATCACTTCCAGTCATACATCCAGAAGACTTAATCCCTTGTTGTAACCAGTCCAACAATCCCTAGGACAGGAACTGTTTTTGCTGGCACAAGGGTGGCCCATGGGGTCTCCAGTCATCTCTCCAGCCCCACTGGGTGTGAGCTTGGGAGAATCCTGGAGCTGCAAAATTCTCTTGGGAGAAGGTCTTTGTCACCCACCTGCTCTCTTCACCCTCCAGCAGAGTTTTATATGTCGCAATCTCAATATCCAGGGCCAGTTTGACATTCAGCAGCTCCTGGTAGTCTCGCAGCATACAAGCCAGCTCATCCTTGGCCTTCTGGAGGGCGTTCTGCAGCTCAACGTGCTTCTCCCGGGCATCTTTGAGGGCACAGTCACCACGCTGCTCAACATCACAAATGGAGGTTTGCAGGCAGGAGACCTGTCAGAGAGTAGGATAGCAGGTGTCTTCAGGGCTTCATGTCCTGATTTCTGGACATTCTGGGTTTGGATTTATCAGCTCTTCCAATTGCAAACAGAGAAAACAATCCACCAGCGTCCTCTCTATCTGATTTTCAACTATACCCTTTCCAGCTACAGCCTAGAGCAGATTTTAGGTCTAGTAAAGGCCAATGAATCATTGTCCCCTATATCTGAACTGTCCTCCCAGGCACAGCCTTTTCTGGAAACATCACCTCTGGGCCTCTTCTACCTGCTTCTTCACGTTCTCCAGTTCACACTGCAGCTTCTGTATCATCCGAGTTAGCTCTGAAATCTCACACTTGTTGCTTTGCAGATCGTCGCAGTACTTGCCCCTCTTATCCTGAAGCTCCTGAAACTGGAATCAAGAAGCAAGACAGTCATCATTTTTGACTGTTAAAGTGCCAGGCAGACACCCAGGCGGCTCCTTACTTACCCTGGTTTGGTAGAAAGCATCAACTTCTTCTTTGCTTTTCTGAGCTATTTCTTGGTACCAGCATTCAACATTCTTGATGATGCTTTCCATGTCCAGGTCTCGGTTGTTGTCCATTTTCACGATGACCGAAGTGTCACATAGCTGGCGATCTACCTGAGCTCGTTCCTACAGGTTGGGGAATGGCTTAGTTAGCTGTTAGCAATTCTCAGACTTTGTAGTGAAGGAAGGGCTGGGATAATGAGCCACTTTGCTCAGCTGGTGGATACAAGAAGTCAAAAAAGGTCCCTCAGGTTGGCTCAGCAGAAAATCCTCCCTGTTGGATGAGCTGCCACATGTCAGCTGCTGACCTATATGCTGACCTGCAGCAATTCTGTCCACATCAAGGGCAAGGAATCTGAAGTGACTGAACCCTTGGAATCCTGTCATCTTCAGCTGCTTTACTGCTGTTAATGACAGGATTCAGCTGGGAGTTTCTTCAGCTCTAATCAGAGCAATCCGGAGTAACTAGACAGACGCATCTCTTTTCTCAGGGGTAGATTTAGGACAGAGCCAATTCATACCTGGAGCTGCATTAAGAAAGCGGGAACCACCTTATTTCCAGCATAATGATGTTAATTTTATATCAACCTTTTACTTCCTTGCTTTCAAGTATTCAACGCCTGAGATGAGACATATTCAAGAAGAGTTTCGAGCTGTAGAAATTTGGAACACCTGAAGGATGAGACAGCATCATCAAACTCCTGGGACAGACCAGAGAAACTCACCTCCTCAAACACACATTTCAACAATTCCAACTGCCTTCTTAACAGATCCACCTTCACCTCCAGCTCCTCCTTGTTTAAAAAGATACAGTCTGCATCCTGAAAGAGAGGAGGCACATTCCAGCCTAAGCTCACTGAAAACTGGAGAGACACACGGAAGACAGGGGCAGTGCCAATAGAACAGAAACATGTTTTAACAAGGTTTTGAGAGTAAAAACGTGTGAGAGGGTGAGTCAAGATACCTCGGTGTCTCGTAAGGGAAAACAAAACCATTTCAATGTGATTTACAGGGATTACTTTACTTATTGCTTAAGACCTAGCTACAAACTCAGATTTGAATAATGAGTGTTTCATGTGATTTTTTAATACTGTTCAAACGATTTCTGCTTTTCTGATGTCCAAGTATAAAGGAAATGAAGAGAGGATCAGAAAATAACCAGCGTCTTAGACACTTATCCCAGTGTGACCTCTCCCACTCGGTTCCCCCGTCCACAAATACACCCTCCCATTACACTTCAAGAATGTGCTTGGAGTAACAAAGCTATTGCTGGTGTGCTAATGATGTAATCTTTGAGGATACCTTAATTTTACTGCTTGTATTTGTTACTATTTCTTTACTTTGTACGCTTGCATTTACTACTTTTTTTCTGACCCTGTGCCTTTTCACAGGCCTCCCTCCTGCTCCTTAGAACATTTTTGTTGGGCGTTTGCTAATAACTCACTGTTTCAGCAAAGCTTTACATCAAGTAAATCTGTTAGAAGTATAATGATTCAGGTAGCTTGAGCTTCTCACCTTTTTGAGTGCCACGAACTCATTCTCCACAGTCGTGCGCCTGTTGATTTCCTCTTCATATCTGTTCGAAAAGGGGAAGACAAGGGCTGAGGCAAGCAATCCTATCAATCAGACACATAGACATGAACCATCAGGTACAAATAACAACCTTTACGTGCTCAGAGACTGCCATCAGGCACTGTAAGACCAGTGTCTGAAGACCAAACATCAGACCATCCCAAGATCAGGAGCTTCCTCATGAACAACAACATTAACAATGCAAAGAGTTTGCAAGTGAGACAGAAGAATGTGACATCCCCAAAGGGGATGTGCCACATGTCTGGGAGATGTTGCTTGAGGTGAACCAGAGGAGAAGTGAAATGCCAACAGCTAGAGGAGACCTGAAGGTCCTTACTTGCACTTGAACTCCTCCACCAGCTGGCTTGTGGCACACTCTTCGCTGCCCAGTTTTTGCTTTTCACACAGCAAGCAGTCCAGGCGCTTCCGCAGGTCGCAGATGTAATTCTCAAAGTACAGTTCCAGGTTTTTCCCTTTCTTTGGTAGGACATATTGCTGCAGGAGGCCCCACTTGGTCTCCAGCACTTTGTTCTGCTGCTCCAGAAATCGGACCTGCAGGCCAAAAAAATAACAATTCTTCAAGTAAAGAAGTGAATGCAGTAAGACAACACTTGATTTAACGGCCTGCAGTTTAACTGTGAAACTGAAGGTGTAGGAATAGGAGTTTTGGGAAGCGAAAGGCAATGATGATCATAAAATTACCTGCCCTTATTTAGAAATCTAAAGGTCACACGTCTAAATTATTTATAAATCTGAAAGTCTACCTTTCTCACCAATGAATAGAAATAAACCTCTGCATGGTGCCTCTGATGTATTTTATGATGAAATTTGAGTTTCCAGAGAATGGAACCTGTTTATCTCTGTATTTTCTACAAAGGAATCCTAAGGTGACATCTCAGACCTAGATATCCAACGTTTAGGTGCCTGAATGAAGATTAAACTCCTTTACTTTGAGGACTGTTCTTGGAACAGTCACTATATTTAAAGACAAAAGAGGAAAACAGAATCTAACAGGGAACAGAAAGATGACCTCATCAGGACTGCAACTTCTGGGTGAGGTAGAACAAGGCTGGAATGAGAAATCCAGCCTTGAATTGAGGCCATCCAGAGAGGACACCTGAAAGAAATTCTCACAGTACAAACACCAGCAAATGCTACTACTGATCTGTGGCTGAAATGAGCCTTTCCCCAGTTGTACTGTGAACCAACATGAGTCTGTGGGAATCTGAACCCTTGCATGGACCCAGCTCAGTGGTTCATAGCACGAGCTGCACTGAGTTCTGGAGGAGGTTGGCTGTGGTTTATTGTCCTCTAAGAAGTGCAGATACAAAGCGGTTTTGCACTCACCTTGTCGATGAAGCAGGCAAATTGGGTGTTGAGGGTCTTGATCTGTTCCTTCTCCTGACAGCGTATTTCATGTTCCAGCGGGTCGACTCCAACACAGAGGGGCTTCAGAAGCCGTTCGTCAATGCAGATACCTTGGATGCCATCACCTTTGCGATCGGGGTAACCTCTCACAATACTATATCCCCTGGGACCACAAAGGCCACCCCTTCCTGCAACATTACCGTAGCCTACGCCTCCAAAGCCAAACTCTCCAAAGCATCCAGTACCACAGACTCCATTCACGTAGGAAATTCTTCTGTTTCCACCCAGATTGCAGACACTCCTGCTGCTATAGGCACCAGCTCCGCATCGGACAGGTTGGCAGGCAGAGGCGGCGTAGCTTCGACCACAAATCTCTGAAGCTGAACTGAAGCCTCTTCGTCCCAGGACTGATCTCACTGTGGGCGCCTGTCTGCTCATCGTGGCTGTATTTGAAGGTGGAATATGAAAGTTTAGGGAAAGCTCTTCTGCAGGAGACGAACAGAGATCCCGCTGGAGTGACACAGTGATGCTGCCCCTTATATATATTTGGGAAGCTGGCCTTGATAGGATCAGGACGTTAATTTAAAGCGCTTAAGGGTTTGGTTTGCCTGGCAGCAATAAATGCTCCTCAAAATGCAAAACAACCTAGCAAATACTAACTACTGAGGAAATAAAAAGGAATCTAAAAGTGCTCTGTTTGCAAGTTGGCTTAGAATATATTACGGTTTGAAGTGTTCCCCTAACTTACGCTAATTATAGTTTAGAAAACATTTTTGAAGAAACTCTTTGTGATTTGTTTTCAGCGTGTCGTTTGGGGTTTTGTGTCTCATGGGGTTTGGTGTATGATGGCATGCTTTGCAGACTTGCACTTCGTGGGGGTAATTTCACAATCTTCTGGTGCAGAAAAGCGATGGAAAAAAAAAAAGAGTCAACCATTGAAAGGCACCATGGAAGCTGTGTTCTTATGGATGGATCATTTCTGTACCTGAAACAACAGCAAATTCATAGAGTTATAGATCTGGATTCGTACGCAAGGACTCAAAATGCCCCCCGAAGACATTCCCATGCAGCATTTCACGCTGACCTTCTCTTCCCACCATGAAACACCAGTGAAAAAGAGCAGGCTTCATCCAGGAACTGTGCATATTTCAGTTTCCTTACCAGATTTCTGTTCTGTGCAGTCAGTGACACAATCACTTGAGTAATGTTGCGAATTCTTGAGCTGAAGTCCATTTGACACAGTTAAATCTTTGACCCTTGCTATATTGGAACTTCTACCAGGTTGGATGTCAATGACCTTTTTTGATTCATCTTCTGGTAGCGTCTACAGGGAACAGAAAAGGAACAGTAGCACATTTCAGCCTGGTGAGATCCACCCCATTCAAGAAACAACACCTAAAAGCTGTGTGACTCTGCCAGGCACATCCTTGACACTCAATGGAGATACGTCTCCAAGAGAAACAACCCCTGGGTCCATGCTTAGGGGAACTGGGGTGATTCACTCTCCAGGCTCTGGTCTTTCTCCATCAACAGAGGAAGTCTTAATGAGTGGATTAAACTGGACACCAGAGATGGTTTTGACTCATGTTGACGAGTCTCTCTCTCTCCTAATCACCAGCCCAAGGAGGTGAGACAGTGAACCTATCTGCCAACCATCTCAGGGCCTTCTCCAAACTCACATTTGGAAAGTCAAAACAATAGGGCTCTTTCAGCTCAGTGTTTGGGAAAAAAAAGAGAGCTATAGTGGAAACAACTAAATGCCCTCAGACCTTCCTGACCGAAGAGGAGTACTGCTTGGAGAACTTTTCATGTTATAGACACAACGGGACGGTATCTGGAGACACCCAGTAGCTGTGCTCCCTTATCCTCATTAACCTCCTCCTTAAAACAACGGTTGGGAGCAGGTGGTGGAAATCTTAAAAACAATGCTAAACCTCCTGAAAACATTAAAGCTCCTAATATCAAGTTCTTTAAAAGAAAACACGCTCACCGAAACCATAGGACGTGACTGCAGCACCTAGATACACCAGCCTATTAATTGAGCAGGTAATTGCAACTTATGTGAGTTTGAGGGGCTGGTGGCATAAATTAGTTGCGTAAACTGATACTTTTGCCCTGCACAAATGGGATAATTCAATGTATTTACAGCATGACTTTCAGATTACACCCTTGTTTATAGTGTTTTAGGCTGATTGTTCTTGCCGGGTTGCCAGCACTGTTGGCAATATCAGTTAAAACAAATATTAGAGACTTCAAGGTAAAGCTTGTAACTCCCCAAATCCTTTAAGTTCTAAACAAGGATTTATCTGAAGTGAAATGTTGATTTGAATCCAAAGAAGAGTACAAAAGGCAATTGTTAGGAGCTTTCTACGGGAAAACTGCATCCTGGACCAGAAGCCAGACTGAAGGCTGGTGTGCCACCACTCCCTTTCTGCACCACATTGGCTGTGCTCTGGACACCTGGAACAGAACACGGACTGCAATTAAACATCTCTGAACACACCGTGCTGCAGCAGCCCCAGTTCCAAATGCCCCACCAGAGAGACTGGCTTCCTGATAGGTAAGAGATTTTGGGCATAACTTGCTCAGTATTGGGTGAAATTTCTGTGTTAGCCAAATCCCTGGTGTTGCTCCTGAATCCCGGTGAGATGGCAGCTCTGCAGAAGGTTCACTTGATGTCTTTCCAACGAACAATGAGCGTTCCAGCTATTGCTACATAGAACCTCAGCAATTGACAAGTTGTTACTGTGAGCACGGATGTGGGAGAGTGCTCTGAAGCCAAAATTGCATATTTTTGACTCAGGAAAAAAAACAGAAAGGGAAGGACTGAAGAAGCAAAAAAGGAACATATTTTTATGAGGGTTTGGATGAGTCATTTTGACAACTTGCAATCTCTCCCTTTGTCAGCATTCTTCTCCCTGAATATGTTGCTGAAAACGGAATTCATTATAAGAACATGTGAAGTTCACTAATTTGTTTGTTGCCTCTGGAGATAAATCTGAACTAGCTCTTAAAACACATTTTATGCGATAGTCTCAAAGAGCCATGTTCCATCTCTGTAATTATCTGCAGCTGTAGAAAACTCATTGCATTTGGAGAGGACAATGGCAATAACCTACCTGTGCTAATATCATTTGATAGGTGTAAGACAGGGTCGTAATATGTGGTTTTTCAGTCACTCAGATTCTTGGACTGTATAGACACTTATGCTATTTGTGAGATGTAAAAGAATTGATTTGATTAGTGCAGCCTCGTTCCCTTGTGGCCCAAAGACAGTGTTGTCCAAGGGAATTCAATTTGGTAATGTATTTTTTCCTCTCATTAGCCTACATCTGCTCTAGGTTAGAAGTCAAGGCTGGGATTTTCAAAGGATATTCCTCATAAAATTCATCAAACACTGGGCCAGGGTGTACCTTCCTCCCTCCCTCAACCATCAAACTCACCGTGTATTCTAGTTTCATCTTTGAGACTCCCTCTATAGCTAATGGAAAGAGATAGGCATCTCCAGACGGTGACTCATCGCACCCTAAAATAGGCAGCTCAGGCAAGCGGGAGGAACCGACCTCTGGAGGTACTTACCTCTCTTCTTATTGACTACCAGCGGCAGTCTAGACAACCAGACAACTAGACCAGGCGCCCCACTTCTGGATGGTTAAAGTCAGGTGAAATTAGTCCCACCCTTTGGGCGCCAAATTTCTTTAGGACCTTTGAAGTCTTAATGAGAGTGCACAACATCACACGCTCTCTAGATCTGCACGGTTCCTGGTGTACGCATCTATCGCATTTCCGTGGGTTGAGGAGCGCTTGCAAAGCTGAGGCTTGCGACAAAGCAAAGGGCTTTTTTTTGATCTTTTTCATGTCAATGTCTTCCTCCCACAGAATTGCACAGTGGAAAAAAGTGTGGGATGCGTGGGAATCCAGGCCCCTGACCGGGATGGCATCACACCGCCTGTGAAAGCAAGTAGATTAGAAAAGGAAAGAAAAATATTGCAACTGTTATTAGGTTACAGCAACTTCCCTATAAATCTACGGGAGCTATTCTCCCTTCCAGTTGAAGCTGTTTTCTTGAGGAGAAGAGATTCTCTGAGACATACAAAGGGAATTGCCCACGGAAGGTGGGTGGGGTCCTCCTGAAAAACATGTTCTCCTGCAGGAGACAAACACTTCCTTTTGTTATGCGAAAGCCCCAGTGCCCAAGCCCACGTATGATTTGATTTGTGCCGCGTTGTGAGCTACTGCCGAATTCCTGATGGTATGTCCTGGCTGCTTCCTGAAGCACTGATGTTCCAAGGCTGGTCACAGGTTTAAAGTAAAGCACTTGCTAAATTAACTTCTCAGATCTTGAAACGGTGATGGGGGAAATCTGGAGGCACAAAAGTAACCCTAATTCTGTGTCATTTCCCTGACTTATTCTTCTCTTCCGTAAAAAGCAACAGGATCATTTTCAGTGGGAACACCATAACCTTCATGAGATACTTAACCCCCTCTTAATGAGTATTTGTGGCTGCTCGATTGCTTTTTTCTTGTCAGATCTTTCTTGAGGTTTTCTTCATTAAAGATTGTGTCTGTTTTCTTTTGTACTCCTCATATTTGATTGGGAAATCAGTTCCTATCAAATGACAATGACAGCTCTTCCGGTTTTGAATCACAACAATTGTTTTGGATAGGAAAGACCTCCCCTCTGGATTCTTCCTTTTGTAAAATACATATCTGTCCAACTTTCCTCTGTATGGTCCATTTCTTTGTTCTGCTCGTTGGCTTTCATCAGTTCAATCGCAAAAACGCTTCAGTCCTTTGTGGTTAATTGATGTTGCTAATATGTTGGCTTCTTTTTATAGTCTGCTCAAATGTACAATAAAGTGTCTCCCTTTGATCTGTTTTGAAATCCTAAACTGGTAGATTTCTAAAATGATGTTGATAAAAAGCAACCAAGTACATTCCTGAGGGCTTTTTTTCCCTATAAAGACTCTACTGAAGCAGATTTTGAAGAGTTATAAGATGTGTTTTGCTGTCACACCTCAGTGGTAGACACACTGTAAAAGTGCAAAGAGATTGAGAAGGTTTCTCTGTGAATCTTTAAACAGTCACTGAATAACACTGAGTAGGAGCCAAATTCAGTGCAAATCAGCATAAATCAGCTGACTTTAAAAGGCTTCCATCACTTACACCAAAGACTGGATCTACATGACATTCTCTAGGGACCACTGTCACCTCTGCTTCTCATCAGCAGGTATGTCTTGTCCAGTTTAGGAATGGGGCATTTCTCCATTCTTGGCAAACACTAAAACCCAAGTGGCAACACGTTTGTTCTCCGTGCAATTTATTGGAAAAAGAGTAAAAAGTTCAAAGCTCTTGAGTCATCAGGATAGAAATGAGGGCGCTGTGATATACGCACACATCAGGACACTAAGCAAGGAAGCTGCTGGGAGTACAAGTGACATAATTACTCTTTGCTAATTACAGAAGGTGAAAAGTGGTCTTTTGATTTGAGATTTCTTCTATGACTTGCCTGCCTGCATAGGGATGAACGAACTGCTCCAAGACAGCGAACAAAGATTACTAGAGTCCTGTCCCTCCTCTCTGTGCCCTGTGTGTCTCACCACCTCAGCTCCACTGACCTGACTAATCTTACATCAGGTAGACTTTAATGAAATGGTGAGTCCTAGAGAGCTCATTTCCAGAAACACTTTCCAGAGCACTCTAGGGAAAGGATTCCGAATTAAATATCACAACCTTTTTTTGTAGATAGCAAAGGCTTAATCATGGAAAAAGAGAAGTCTGGTGAAAAGCAGGAATTGAGTGATGATGAATGCCCCAACACAATCACCAGCCCTTTAAAGTGACACCAGAAATCAAAAGGAATTTGTGTCCCATTTTTTTTATGTGATCCTGATGGAGTTTCTCTGATGTGGTTTCATGATGCTACAATGCTCTTTTTCCCAGTGAGCCTTTTCCTTGAGCGGAAAGTGAAGGTGAGGACAATTTTACCACTGGAAGTGGAGCAGGACTTTCATTTTTCTACTTTAGGTCTTATGTCCTGGCTATCCTGACTCTCACAGCTGAAGTTTAGTTTGGATATTCCTGGGACGTGGAGGACCATTTGGAATCCTTACCCCTGACCAGTACATTCCTTGTGGTTAAGACAGGTTTCACACGCTCTTTGCATCTCTGCAGCTTTCTCCACAGCTCCCTGCAGTCCTACTGCAGAGTCCACCAGTTCCCAAAGGGGCTGAGCTCTGGCATAAATGGCTCCCACCTTCAGCTCTAAATTCTTCACTCCTAGGGATGAAGCTTCTGGAGGTGACGCGTCTGTGGCAGGCACCAGAAACTTCAGGTAGGGATGCTCTACCAGCACTACAGGAGGACTTGCACCTTCTGGACTGTCTACACATCCCAGGTCAGCTTCACAGACAGAGACAGTGTTGCAAGGGGTGGTGATCACTGTCATGGGAAAACAAGCTGAATCACTCATAGGAAGGACTCAGCCTTCCTCCCACCCCTGCCAGCCAGAACTAGGCTGTTTAACGTTGTAAGGAAAGTAGAAAACCTTGAGATTACTTACACACTTTCACGGGGCTCCCAAGATGTATCCTGACAGAGAAGAAGGTTACAAGGTTATCCATCACATAACTTCCTTTTCTAGCATTTTACACCCTCCTTGTCTTTCCTGAAGAGTCCTAAGGACTCAATGATGCCTACAAATGGTTGCAGTGGCACCCACCTGCTCTCTTCACCCTCCAGTAGAGACCCGTATGTTGCAATCTTGATATTCAGGGCCATCTTGATATTCAGCAGCTCCTGGTAGTCTCGCAGCATACAAGCCAGCTCATCCTTGGCCTTCTGGAGGGCGTTCTGCAGCTCAACGTGCTTCTCCCGGGCATCTTTGAGGGCACAGTCATCATGCTGCTCAGTATCACAGTGATATTTGCAGAGAGGACGCCTGTCAGGGGACACACAAGAAGTCCTTACTTTCCCTGCCATCTTTCTTGCCACACTCACCTTCTGAGGAGAAATTCTCATTTGTTTTGAGAGCCCCAAATTGGAAAGTATTGAGGTTGGCTTTGGGGCAGCCAAATATTTTCAAAATCAGTTATCAATTCTGAAATATTAGAGAAAGGCTGGACATGTCCCTGTACTGCCAGAAGTCTTGTTTCAAGGACACCAACACTTTGTTCTAATTAGAACTAATAATTAAGGTTTTCCATTATTTCTCATTATAAATTATATAATGAATTAGATGGTCTGAAAATTATACTAGTTTCTATAGGTGCTGAATTACTAGTGAGTCATAATTCTGCTCTACTTATTGGATGCTTTGAACCTGTGTCAGAAGCGTTGTGTCCTGTCAGAATTCTTGCTGGAGCAATTTTAGCAGTTTTCCAAGTGGCTGTAGCTAACCCAATAATCTAATTTGGTGCAATTAGTTCTTTGCAATCATCAAATAATCCAACAGAAAACAGACCAGCAGATAATCCTTCTTCCCTGCTCAGCACTGGTAAGATCTTCTCTAGACCGATGGAAACAGTGAGAGGAAACGCTCCTTAATAAAGATGAAAGAAATGCCTCAGAGATGTAGAAAACATAGAATCATAGAGTCATTTTTGTTGAAAAAGACCTTTAAGATCATTGAGTCCAACTGCTAGCCTAACTCTACTGAGTTTGCTGCTAAACTGTGTCCCTCAGCACCACACCTCCAACCTAAACCTCCTCTGGCACAACTTGAGGCCGCTTCCTCTTGTCCTGTCCCTTGTTCCTTGGGAGCAGAGCCTGATCCACCCTGGCTCCAACCTCCTGAATTTCAGGGAGTTGTGGAGAGCCAGAAGGTCTCCCCGGAGCCTCCTTTGTTCCAGGCTGAATAAGCCCAGCTCCCTCAGCCGCTCCTCAACAGACTCCTGCTCCAGCCCCTTCCCCAGCTCCATTGCCTTCTCTGGCCACACTCCAGCCTCTCCAGGTCCCTCCGGGAGGGAGAGGCTCAAAACTGACCCCAGGATCAGTGCTCAGTCCAGGGAGATGATCCAGGGATCATCACCCTGGCTCTGCTGCTCCCCCAGTGCTGACTCAGCCAGGATGCTGGTGGCCTTCTTGTCCCCCTTGGAATACTCTGGCTCATCTCCAGATGCCTGGCAATCAACCCCACCCCCAGATCCTTTCCCGCTGGGCACTTTTCAGCCACTCTGCCCCATCCTGGAGTGGTGCAGGAGGTTGGGGTGACCCAAGGGCAACACCCAGCCCTTGGCCTTGGCAAAGCTTATCCCGTTGGCCTCAGCCCATCGATCCAGTCTGGCTAGATCTCACACTTAGGATTCAGGAAATCAGTATGATCCATCATACCTGCTTCTTTACATTTTCAAGGTCACACTGCCTTCTCCGGACCATAGAACTCAGTTCTTCAATCTCTTGCTGGTGGGACTTCGGTTCATTGCAGCATCTCCCCTTGGCTCTTGTAACTGATAGTAAGAAAAGAGAGCTGGCGGTTAATCCTGGGAATGTACATAGTATGGGACCCTTGCTTCTGTTTCCAGGGTGAATCAAACTAGGTTTAGAACAGTCCACATGACTTTGCAGCTCCCCAAGACCTTTAGTAGAAAATGGAGCTTTCCTCCTGTATCCTTCACTGCTCAACTCATCTACAGCCTTCCCATGCCCAGCATGGCTGAGTCCTGTCCCATTGCACTGTATCTGTTCTGGGGATGTTCTCCTGACTTTGACACTCATAGAGTTTTGCAGAATGAAGAACTTGGTTCAAAAATTCCATAGTGAAGACAGAAAGAAAAAAATCACCACCTTTGCACTACTACTCTTGACAGTAAGGGAATTAAGGTTGTCTCACTGGATGCTACAACTTCCCCTAGTTCTGTACAGTGCTGCCAACTCTGCTTTGCTTTTCTGAGCTATGTCCTCACACCAACATTCCATGCTCCTGAGGATATCCTCCATGTCTAGGCTCCGGCTATTGTCCATTTTCATAGAGGTGTCACAGAGGTGTCAGAGTTGTCACAGGGACTTCTCTCCAGCTCAGCGATTTCCTAGAAGCTGTGTGAAGTGGCAGTAAGATGTCAGGATGTCTCTGTCCCTGGATTTCTTATCTCATATTCCAGTGGAAGTAACACCACTATTGAGAGTTTGTCCTGAGCCACAACCCAGGAGTAGAGACAAGATTTGGTCATGCATGCAGCTTGAGGGTTTGGGGTATTTTTGAGATCTCAAAGTCTTCCTCTTCTGGGATTTCCACTGCCCTCCAAAGAGAGATGGATGGATTGGTTTCATTGGGCCTAAATCAATGTAGACAAAAAAAGGCTGGTAGGAATAGCTGCCATCAGGCCAAGATGGTACAATAGCATCCATACCTGAGCAGAAACACATTTCACGAACTCTATTTCCTGCTTTAGGGTTTCCACCTTGGCTTCCAGTTCTGTCTTGGCCAGATAAACAGAGTCCACAACCTAAAAGAGTTTCCAGGCATTTAGAAGTCAAAATGGTGCCCGTATGGATTGTTAGGGCAATTTAATCATATTTTCAGTGTAAGAAAGTTTCACTAGGTAATGTAATTGGGAAGCTCAAATATCCCTGGAATGGCAGCAGCTGAGGGGTCCCAAAAGCATGTACAGTTTCAAGCTCTTGCTTGAAAAGCATCATGATTTGGACATCAGGACTAGTCAGTTTAAAATGAAATACACCTTGTGTTCCACAGGGCAGAGGTTTAGTGCCCTCTGACAATATCCTGTGACATGGTTTTTTTTGCATCCATACTGGTCCAAAGACCTTTAACATTCTCAAGACCTGACCTTTGCCTTGCAAGGAGCAGCTCAGAAGCAAAACCTTAGATCGCTGTATTTAAACCCTCCATTCATACAAATGCTTTACCTTCTTCATTAACACAAAATCCCTCTCAGCTGCTGTGCGCCTGTTCACCTCCTGCTTGTATCTGTTGGAGAAGGAAAGAGACTGGTGACTGGATCATTCTGAGGTTCAGCTTTTGATTCTTAGCTTTTTAGACCTTGGAGAGAAGTCTATTGATACGGACAAAAGTAAAAGTCCCATCAGACAAGCTGTTTGAGCTCACTGCCCTGTGGATGGTTTCTGCTCACTCACTTGGATCTGAACTTTTCAACGAGCTTCTCCATGTTGTTCAGCTTCACCTGCCCCCTCTCATACTGCAGTGAGTCCAGTCGCCTCTGCAGGCTGCAAATGAAGTTGCTGAAGACGTGCTTGATGTTCTTCTGCATTGGCAGGACCTGCCTTTGGAGTAGGTCCCACTTGGTGGCCAACACCCTATTCTGCTGCTCCAGATGCTGTACCTGCATTCAGAAAGCAAACCCACCTTCTTCTGGCACATGCTTTGAGGGGAATGAATGGGAACCAGATGAATGTGGGGGAACAAGGCATCTTCTCTTCTGAGTCAATGCTCCAGGGGTTTGTTGGGTTTGAAGGGAATGAGAGGACAAAAGGGGGGTGCTGTGATCTTCATAACCCTATAATTACATAACAAACCCGGCATGCTGCTCTCCGAGTCTCCAACAAAGCCCTAGACAGCACAGCCTTTGTGGTAGCTACAGAAAGCATGGAATTTTTAAATAAATCTGCATATTAATTGGCTGATCAGGGAAACCATCATTTATCAACAGAGACAAGGCAACTTTACCAGGTCTAGCTGCACAGAGAGAAGTCAATAGAGCAGATGTTCAGGAAGATACTTTGGAGGAACAGCTCCCTTTCACTCTTTGCACCTTATCAAAGCACATAAATGTGATTAAATAAAGTTATCAGCCAGATCTGCACTTGCAGCTCATGGTACTGGAGTCACGAATGCTAAAACCAGCACAAGGCTCATGAAATAGGGTGAGCGTAGGAGAAGAATCAAAAACCTGAGCACAAAAACGTTTCCTTCACACTTAAACCTCATCATTCATTTAAGTCTTGTCTCACTTAGTTCTCACCTTGAAAATCACAGAGGCAAACTGTTTATTGAGGCTCTTCATCTGCTCTCTCTCCTGCTTTTGGATGTGCTGGATTTTGGGGTCAATCTTCACATCGAAAGGCTTCAGCAGGCTCTTGTTAACATGCATCACATGAATACCTTCGCTTGTGCAGCTCCTGCCGTGGAAGCCTAACCCATGACTCCCACCTTCACTGTTAGCATGGATGTCCCTGCAGCCCCAGCCTCCACAGACCCTCTGTGCAAGTCTTTGGCCAGAGGAAGTCCATTTACCTGCATCTGTGTTTTGGAGGCTTTGGCTGCTGTGGCTCCAGGCTCCACAACCTCTTCCAAATAGCTCAGCAGAGAGGAAAGTGCTGCTTTGGCAGTGGCCAATGCCACTTGCAGCAGAAGATGATGAGAAGAATTTTCTTCCATGAAAAGACCTTCCAGCTGACAGCTGCTGGCTCATGCTGGCAGACGGGCCAGAGGAGAGGATGCTGGAGGATAGCAGACTGTGCAACTCAGAAAGGGGGCCTCTCTGCTCCGACACTCACAAGCACCTCCTTTATACACATCTCAAAAGTAGGGCTTGGTTGATGCAGATGAATAATTTGGAGTTTTCATGGGGTTTGCCTTGCCTGGAAGCAATTTGTAGGTTTAAATATGCAAAATAATGCATTCCATTCAACATTTGTGAAATCCGATGGAATTTTACTGGGTTGAAATTGCTTTGTTTGCTTACTCAGCTTGAAGGATCCCATGGGCTGGGTTTTGTCAAGAGTCTCCTTTTTGGTTTAATTTGTCCTCCTTCCTTGCATTAATAATAGTCTAGCAAATGGCCTTAAGATTGTCTCACAGAATCCCAGAATTCTTGAGCCTGGACTAGCCCTCTGAAGTCATCAAGTCCAGCCTATGACCTAACACCCCAACATCAACTAGACCACAGCACTAAGTGCCACGGCCAAGCTTTCCTGAAACACCTCCAGGGATGGCGACTCCACCGCTTCCCTGGGCAGTCCATTCCAGTCTTTAATGACTCTTTCCATGAGGAAGTGCTTCCTAATATCCAACCTGAACCTCCCCTGGCACAGCTTCAGGCCGGGCCCTCTCGTCCTGTCACCAGTTGCCTGGGAAAAGAGCCCGACCCCCACCTGACTACAAGCTCCCTCCAGGTCATTGTAGAGAGTGAGAACGTTCCCCCCCTAAGTCTCCTCTTCTCCAGGCTGAACAACCCCAGCCCCATCGCTCTCCTCTGGTCCCACTCCAGCACTTCAAGATCTTTCTTGAAGTGCGGGGCCCAGAACTGCCCCCAGGACTCGAGGGGAGGCCTCCCCAGTGCTGAGAACAGGGGGAGAATTATATTCCTACTCCTGCTGGCCACATTATTCCTGATCCAGGCCAAGATGCCATTGGCCTTCTGTGCTGCCTGGGCACACTGCTGGCTCATGTTCAGCCAGGTGTCAATCAGCACTCCCAGGACCCTCTCTGTCAGGCCACTCTCCAGTCTCCCTCTGTCAAGGACAATTTGTAAAGGAATGTTCTGGTGACCAGCAAATTATATGTGATTTTTGCAGTATCTATTCTTTTCATAGTCACTCCCTTCACAAAGGACAGTAGGAGACCGTGAGGCACAGCCAGAGGCAGCTCAGTGCTTAGAAGCTGGGAACCATGGAGTAGACTGGACACCCACATTTCCTTGCTGTGGGACAAGAGGGAAAAATAATTCTTTTCTATAAATAATCCTCCACACACCATCCCCAGTTAAAGATCATAACGGACTGGGCAGGACTCATCTCTTCTAACTTTTGATAAGAGGACTGCTGAAGGACAGGCATGCCTGAGAGATTGGTCTCCAGAGAGCCTTGTTCTTCTTCATTGAATACAAGAAAGTCTAAAAACTACCAGCTTAAGACTTGGATGCCTAACTTTTAGAGAAACAAATTAGTGTGCCTGCAACTTCTCGTTAATTTTTTGGCTTTGATTGTGTACAACACATCTTAAAATTGGATTTGCATGAGGGATTTGCATGCACACATGGGGAGGTGATGGAGTCCCCATCCCTGGAGGTATTTAAAAGACATATAGATGAGGTGCTGAGGGACATGGTTTAATGGTGAGCTTGGAAGTGCTGGGTTAATGGTTGGACTCGATGATCTCAAAGGTCTTTTCCAATCCAAATGATTCTATTATTCTAGGATTCTGAGTTGGAGTTGGAGGCGGGTCTGAGCAACCTGCTGATGTCCCTGCTCACTTGAGGGGGATTGGACTAAATGAGCTTTGAAGATCCCTCCCAACACAAACCATTCAATAATTCTGTGACTCTAAGACAAGAAATAGCTTAGAAAATAGGCAGGTCAGCCACAAGGCTGCTTGAGGATGCTTGTTTGTTCATCATTTAATTGGAAACAGCGGGAGGGTTGGCCTTGGTGGGCAGACTGTGAATGCACCAGCAACCAGTATCCCGCAAAAATACCTTGTTAACACAGCTGCTGTGTGGCTACTCTCTGTTACTATCTTTTATATTTGAGCTTGTAATTAATACCCTTGGGACACCTCAAGGCAAATAAAAAAGATTTATTAGAGTTGCTTGACAGACAGGGAAGAAAAGGCTGATAAGTTTAATATAGTTGCTGAGAGCCTCACAATACCTCCGAGGTGGAGCCGAGATTACATCTCTGGCCTTGTGGCTTCTCAGCAAAATCTCTTTCAAAACAGAAAGGTGAAGGGTTTCATTTCAGATGACTTGAAAGAAACGGGTTTCCCCTGCTCTTACAGAGTACTAATCCTTAACTTTTTCAATAGGCTCAAACCCTGGTCAAGCGGGTTTTTTGGCAATTAAGCATTTAAGCATCTCCAGTTCCCAAGAAATAGGAGAGCATTCCATACACTCATTTCTTTATTTGAATTCACAGGGATTTCTGTTTTCTTTTTTTCTACTCCCTGGGCTCGTTGAAGGGCTTTTTCACCACCTTTTGCAAGAAGGCTGATGAAAACCAAAACTAGTTACCAGAAACCTTGTTAATATTCTGTCTCCAAGAGAGGCTGATGCCAAAGGTTTTCTTGTACCTCATTATTTGTGAATGTTCTGCATTGGAACAGCTTGCCCTTAGCCCAGCAAGAGAGATAATTGATGGTGCGAAGTAGCTGGAAAGACAACTTGCTTAATTGCAGGTTCTTGACAGCACTATCAATTACACCCACTCACAAAAGAGCAGGAGTGATTGAAGTCCTGGGTGTCTCACTTGGCTGCTTAAATACAGGCAGAGTCCGTGGCAATCCCAGCTGGAAGAGCAGGATCGGAGCCCAGGAGGAGAGCACTTGGCCTGGAGCAGCTCTGACTCGGTTTTCATTTTGTGGTTTGTTTCTCCTTGATCTCCCTCTGAATCCCTCTGCTGCATCTGCACAGCCCCAGCAACAAGGTACCATGGTGCTTGGTGGGTGATCTCAGAGCACTCTGCCTGGCCCTGCTGATAGCAAGGAGCAGCTGGCTCCTTTCAAGCGAGGAAGAGTTAGCTCAGAGGTCTCATTTCCTTGCTGTGGTTAGAGCCCTCAGGGTCATGGATGATTTCAGAAGTTTTCCTCCCATAGATACACTTTAATAAGCAAAACTTCCGAACCTGGCTTTTCACAAGCCTAGACATAACAAAAGCTTCATCCACCCATATGAGCCCCAACTCTGACTCTGAGTCTAGATGCCCTGTACTGATTCTGAGTCCCCAAAAGGCAGGTGATGCCACCTTATGCAACCTTCGGACTTGTTCTCAACAGCCTAGCTTGGGCTGTAGTTCAAAGGGCCGCAAGGTCAGCTCTGCCTGACTCTCCCAACTTCGTCTTATCCCACCCAACTTGCTGCAGAAGACAAAGTTTGTGTGTGCCATTTGACAGCAGAAAGTCTCTGGGTTTAAAATAGAGCGGATCTTCTCCACTTGCTGCTGTTCAGTTGATGGAACTCAGTGTATTCACGTCAGAGCAAGTGCATTTGCTGCACTTCCCTTTCAGAAGAAAGAGGGCTCTCTGTGTGTGTGTATGTATGTGGACACCAGGGGAGTAGCTCCCAGGGTAATCACAACTCATTAATTTACTTCTAATTGCCAGGAATTTTGAAACAGGGCCCAGCAATGAAGAGAGGAGGACCACAATATTCACGGTGCTACAATGCAGCCTTGACTCATTTCACAACTTTTTGCCAAAGTACATCAGGAGGGAACATCTTGTTCCGGCCACATCTGTACGGTGAAGAGGGCTCCAGCCCACAACTGTCAGAGAGACTTGAAGAGCCGGTGCAAAGACCAGTGCTGCACTACTATGGTACAACCTTTTTCTCCCACTAGGTGGTGGTATCTAATGCAGCTTGAACACCCCCGTCCACGTGGCTTCTTGGTTGGGTTCTTGGTGGTGACATGAGCCTGTGTGCACCTGGTTCAACGCTCAGAAATCTCTCAGGATACCACTAGCAAGAGCTAGCTCTCCGCTTAGAGGCCAAGACAGCACAGAAACAAGGTCCTCAGTCCTTGCACGAAGGTGAGATCTCACGTGGATTTGTGCTCTGAAGTTGACTATGGGCTTGGGATGTTTTGTAAAATATGGGCCCATCCCATAATGTAGCAGAAAATCACACTGAGTTACTTCCAGCTTTAAGGACAACTGACCTACTGTCATCTTCTTCATCACCTTGATGTCCTCCCCTCATACCTGAAATCTTGCTCATCGTGCCGATACTCTCGGAGGCTCAAGCTGTGCCTCGGCACATGGTGTCAGTAGACACCTTTCAGTGTTACATCCTGAGCGTGTTTACCGCATTGTGATGACTGATACACGCCCCGAGTCATTAACTGACATTAATTTGAAGGCTCCATCTTATGATCTTCTTCTTCTTCTCATCACTTCCGCTCAGCCCCTGAACCTCAAAAATCCAAATGTCTCTGGGCACAGCCTTAGGCAGCCGATCTTCTGGCAATTTCCATAAAAAACGCGCGTATCTATTTGACGTAAGCAACTTAGTGTTGAGTTAACACAAAATCAGCAGAGAACACGTCCCCGTGCTCCCCACATTGACATTGCACCTCTTTAAGCCACTTTCCACACTTACTGTGGTGGTGGAAAGAAAATCATTGGCTTGATCATCACAGCTCAAATCTGTACGAACCAAAGACCTGGAACTCGGCCTTGGTCTTAACAGAGCCAAATATTCAAGCTCCTTACAGGTACTAGCAGGAGGTGGACTACATAATTGCTGAAGGAAAGGAACTGCAATAATTTCGCATTTTTAAAATACTGTATTTTTAGACAACTGAAATCCCAGGACAGATTTTTCATTCCTACTTAAAAAGATAGTTTTATGTGGAAGGAGGTGCTGGAACACTCATCTCCAGAAACTGGAGATATGATTATAGCTTAGCTGACAAGCAGAACAGGTTTTGATAGACCCTTCCAAACCATTCCTCCACTAAATTAGTCCAGCACTTCAGGCTATGTACTACTGGTGTGTAAACAGCACTTAGAACAGCTTAGTGGAAATGCTGATCGAGCCCCTCGTGAGAGCTAAGGGATAGCAATCTCTTTCCTAAGCTGGTCTCCCAGGCTCCTGTTGTAGTTAACTGAGACAGATGGTTTGTCTGATCTCCTCAGGCGATTCATCCTGTGCTGAAGTTGGTGCACAAATTAGGTCTTTTGAATTGCCTCCAGAAGTGTCTGTCTCCCTCCGTTGACTCTCCCTTCTTCCTTTTCATAGAATCATAGAATGGGAGGGGTTGGAAGGGACCTCTGGAGATCATCAAGTCCAAGCCCCCTGCCAGAGCAGGATCACCCAGGGCAGGCCTCAGAGAAACATGTCCAGGTGCATTTTCAGTCTCTAGAGAAGTAGACTCCACACACTTTCTGGGCAGCCTGGGCCAGGTTATGTCACCTTCACATTAAAGAAGCTTTTCCTCATGTTTTAGTGGAACTTCCTGGGTTCCAGTTTGTGCCCATTGCCCATCATCCTATAATTGAAAAAAGACCAGCCCCTTCTACTTGACACCCACCCTTCATATATTTATAAACATTAATAAGATCCCCTCTCAGTCTTTTCAACCTTCCACTCTACAAAACAGACCAGTAGAAAACCCACAGACCTGACCACAGTGTTCATATTATTTCTTTATTTCTCCTTAGCGATGAGACATTGTGGACATCCTGGCTACATAATTAATTTAATAGTGAAATGAAAGCCCAACAACACTTGGTAGTGTGCAGGACTGCCTTCCACAGCTTCACGGAATCACAGAGTATTAGGGGCTGGAAGAGACCTCGGAAGATNATTTTTTGTCGTAAGGGGGAAGGCTTTGTCTTGATTGAAAAGTCTCTTCGATAAAAAATGGGGTTGTGATGATGCAGCTGATTCATCACTTGGATCCTGAAGACCTGAACTGTTTCAGTGAGTGATGCTGAAGCAGCCATTAACAGGGCGAACAAACTGTCTCAGCCGTTGGAAAGTAACTCTACACAACATTTTGCAAGCCTGGGTAGACTCACGCCACCCACACACTGAACTGGTGGGATGCGAGCCAGCGCAGATGAAAACACAGGCTTATCTCCGCAGGGTTTGCTAACGCAGCCTCCGGATTTCACTACTCCAGCTGACAGCTTCCCAGCTTGCGCGGGGCTTTCTGCACTTGATGAGGGGCAGCGATAATCTGGTTTTGACTGAAATACAGTTTCTAGGCCTCGCCACACGCAGAGTACTCATAACTGCTTTCAGACTGGGCTCTAAAGGTTTTGTTTATACTCGGCACTGGTGAGGCCACACCTTGAGTATTGTGTCCAGTTTGGGGCACCTCAATACAAGAGAGATATCGAGGTTCTGGAGCGAGTCCAGAGGAGGCAACGGAGCTGGTGAAGGGCCTGGAGAATAAATCTTAGGAAGAGCGATTGAAGGAGACCAGTACACACACAACAGAGTTTCAAGCTTTTAGTTGACAAAGACAAAAGCTCCAAACAGATTGAGTCAGAGAAAGCCAAAGGAAACAGCAACCATCACAATATTGTCACGAACAGAGGTGGTTGAGTGGAGAGTTGTGGAGATGGCACCACAGGGAGAAAAGAGCTCAGGATTATGTGCAAACCATTTGGACAAGCAGTGACAGTGGTGGGCAGGAGTCACCAGTTCATCTGATAGTGAGGACACTGCCTCCTTCCCGTTCCACTGGCAGATTTTTACATCCAAATATTACTTGTGGTAAGCATCTCCAGAAGAACATGAGCTACTTCCATAGACAGACTCATAACCCTGCCTTCGAGAAAGCCACCCCTCTTCAGAGGTACAATCTCCAGATCCACACCCAGGGCTATATATCCCAGCTCCACAACTCCCTTCTCCATAACCCTCTTCCTCTCCAGAGCCAGGCCTACCTTCAGAGCAAAAACCTCCACTTCCAGAGCTGGAGATACCACCACAGCTCAGACCTCCAAATTCAGATGAGGAGCTTCCTCTTCTTCCACCTCCAGAGACTGAGCCTCTCCTGCTGCTACCAGAGCTCACCCCTCCACTACGGGGACTGCATCTGCCACTGCCAGAGCTGGCTCCCCATCCACCAGAGCTATGACCACCTCCAGACATGGAGCCTCCACTCCCTGAGATTCCTCCACCTCCAGAAAAGGAGTCTCTCCTGCCAGAGCTGCTCCCACCACCAGAGCCCATCCCACCGCTGTAGGGACTGCATCTGCCACTGCCAGAGCTCGATCCCCACCCACCTGAGCTGTGGCCACCTCCAGACATGGAGTCACCACTCCCTGAGCTTCCTCCACCCCCATACATGGACCCACCACTGCCAGAGCTGGCTCCCCATCCACCAGAGCTATGACCACCTCCAGACATGGAGCCTCCACTCCCTGAGATTCCTCCACCTCCAGACGTCGAGCCTCTCCTACTACCACCAGAGCTTATTCCTCCGCTGTGAGGACTACATCTGCCACTGCCAGAGCTGGATCCCCATGCAACTGAGCTGCCACCACTTCCAGACATGGAGCCTCCACTGCCAGAGCTTCCACCTCCCCCATGCATGGACCCACCACTGCTAGAGCTCGATCCCCATGCAGTGGAGCTGCCACCACTCCCAGACATGGACCCTCCACTCCCTGAGCTTCCACCTCCTCCATAAGTGGACCCACCACAGCCAGAGCTCGAGCCCCATCCACCAGAGCTACTGCCACCACTTCCAGACATGGAGCCTCCACTCCCTGAGCTTCCTCCACCTCCACCTCCAGAGATCGAACCTCTCCCACCACCACCAGAGCTCATTCCTCCACTATGGGGACTGCATCTGCCACTGCCAGANTGGGGACTCCATCTGCCACTGCCAGAGCTGGATCCCCAACCACCTGAACTGCTGCCACCTCCAGACATGGAGCCTCCACTGCCAGACATTCCTCCACCTCCAGACATCGAGCCTCTCCTACCAGAGCTACTCTCGCCACCAGAGCTCATTCCTCCGCTGTAGGGACTGCATCTACCACTGCCAGAGCTGTGGCCACCTCCAGACATGGAGCCTCCACTCCCTGAGCTTCTGCCTTCTCCATAAGTGGACCCACCATACCCAGAGCTCGAGCCCCACCCACCAGAGCTACTGCCACCACCTCCAGACATGGAGCCTCCACTGCCAGACATTCCTCCACCTCCAGAGATCGAACCTCTCCTACCACCACCAGAGCTCATTGCTCCACTGTAGGGACTGCACCTACCACNGCCCCCCCCTGCCACTACCAGAGCTGGATCCCCACCCACCTGAACTGCCACCACCTCCAGACATGGAGTCTCCACTCCCTGAGCTTCCACCTCCACCACCTCCAGACATGGTACTACCACCGCCAGAACTGGATCCCCATCCACTAGAGCAGTGGTTACCTCCAGACATGGAGCCTCCACACTCTGCATTTCCTCCACCTCCACCTCCAGA
>VWZK01007192.1:3271-33305 GCA_013396935.1 Baryphthengus martii
CGTGGGGATCCGGGGAGGGGAGCGAGATACATCAAGGGCATCAAGGGCTTCCTCACCCCCTCCGCCGCACCACCCCCCACCCCCCTCACCGGGCTTTGCCGGGAGTAGAAACGGCCTGGAAATTGCTTTTGGCTGTCGGGTTTCCCGGGCCGGGTCGTGTCGTGTGTCCCCTCCGCCACGGGGAGCGGTGCCCAAACTTGTCCGGGCGCCGGGGAGCCCGTCACTGCAGCCCGAGGGTCCCTGCTCCGTCCCCGGCCGCCCCTGAATGTCAGAGGGCCGGCGGCAGGAGAAGGGGTCATCTCGTGTGTGCCCTGAAGCACTGGGGCTGCGGAGGAGGTTAATCTGCAGCAGGCAGACCTTTAGCTCACGTTTAAAAGGCGGCGATTGCGTGGGGAATTAGTGACCTGCCTGGAACTCGTGCAACTTTTAGGGTAGTCTTAAAAGACCGGCCTTTCTTGCAAAACTGAGGCTTCTCCTGTAGGTCGGTAGTTCACTTGGCAGTGAATATTGTCAGGTGCTGAAGTTCGTGAAAAATCTAACTGCAAATTGATGTTGCAGGAGAAATGTGCTGGTGTTCCATCTAAAATGTATTCTGTTTTTATAAGCCTGGTGGTGTTGCGAGATCAGTGAGTGAATTTGAGTATGAAGGGCAGATGTGAGCCTGAGTCATCAATCCTTCCAGTAGGTGTCATTGCAGATGGATTTTAAATTCTGATTTCCTTTGCTCTTCCTGTTGGTGCAAGACCTCGCAGTAGATGATTTTGTAGGTAACGTACAGCACAACATCTGGGTTTTTTTGATGACGCTTAGTGCTCCAAGTCATACTTTCATAATGCTTTACTCTTGTACGAGTAACAGGTATTGCCTATGGAGAGCAGAATAGATGCTGTGTCTTTAATTTAAGCTTTTAGACACACTAGAAAACTTTGTTGTAATGGCTGCCTTTTTTTCTTTCAGTTGTCGTCTTGAAGAAATTCTAGTATGAAAGAAAATTTGAAGGATGGCTGTGAATGTCCATTTGAAGGGTGTCAATATCTATAGTATACTCCTCCTCGGTGCTAAAAATGTGAAGAAAAAAATAGGCAGACGATATACCGTTAGAGACCGTTGTACCAGGGTGGTTGAATCAGAAGTTACAATTGCTGTTATTTGCATCATTTAATGCTTTAATATTCTCTTTTTCATCCAAGAATAAGTGTTTCTGAAGAGCTGCTAGCTGTCTCTGATGTCAGAAGTTATGGGAAATCCAGATCCACAACTTCCCATTGTGCTAAGGAAGCGGTGGCTCAATACTTACCCAAATCTAAGGTCCAAGGTTCAATATTACCCATTTAATACCACATATTCACGAGTGCTTGCCGGTGACTTGGTTCATCTCAGCAGGACTTCTTAGGCTGTTAGAATTAAGTGGTTTGAGGGAACAACTGGGGAAGTTGTTTCTGTTTTGCTGTGGTAACAGTTTTTTGCTCACTCTCTCAGTTGTGGTACGGTGTGATACGTTTGGCCAAAATGCCAGGGAACTCATTATTCAGCGTAGTGCTGAAACAAAACCGAATCTGTCAAAAGTCAGCAAAGCCGAGAGAAAGGATATAACGACTTCTCTCATTTGTATTGTACCCGTGACCCGACACACTGGAGTCTCTCCTGCTTTGAATTGTCCCGATGGTGAAAGACTATAATTCTAAGTATGTTAAAGCATTACAGTTTTTGCATTGAAGAATTTTGCATGCCGCTTAAATGCGAAGCGGGATGATCAGTGTGATTAAAGAAGAATGCTCGATTTAAAATCAGCATGGCTGTTTCCAATAGTAAGATTAGACTTGCAGTGGGCAGTGTTTCACTTGCTGCTTTTTCTAAAAGCACCACGGTACCGTTTAAATATCATCGTCTCATATTTTTCCTGACTGGACTTGAGTACCTAGCCATATTAGTCCTCAATATTTAAAACGGTCGTAGTAGGAAGGTCAAGAATTAAAGAAATGGGTTTTTAAAATACCAGAAAACAGATGCAAAGAAGGGTTTATATAATACAGTAATTGGTGTTACTGAATTTTCTCTCTGAAGATTGCAGACTCCACTGTTGTATTGCAGAAAAAAAATTCATATATTTTATGTTTTAATAGGCTCGGCGGGCACCATCCGAATGCTGGGGCATTCCTGATGTTTTAGCAAAAACAAGGGTAGGATTGAGTGTCTTTTTGCAAGTGTGAGATCTCATTTGTGAGAGCAGATCTGCTGTCTGAAAATCTTATATATTTAAAGAATCGAACGTTCACGAGCACAGCTCCATAGCTACAAAGACTAAGCAGGATATATTGTGTGCTATGTGGTGATATTATTAGTCCTCTTCGTTATGAGAACTTTTATATCATTAGCGTGCTTTGGATCACACTCTCGTTTTAAGCATCAGTCAGGAAGAGAAGAATTGCAATTCTTAACTCAAAGTTCTTAATCTAAGACTGTTTTCTATGATTAAAGATGCACGGAGAGCTAGGAGGTATTTTTTCTAGCACTAGCCATTTGTCTTCTGCTTTGAGGTTTTACCTCCTTTACCTCCCTAAACAAAAGTGTATCAACCTACTGTAAGATCTTTCCCATGATTACGTGTCTTAACATAATTTATTTCTACCATAAATGTCTCATTTCAGTTTTAATCACAATGTCCACATACGTACAACCCCCCCACACCCCACCCCCAGCCTCGGTTGACTGTGTACTGAAAATAGTGTTTTGTCAGTGTTTTGGCCCTCAGTTCTATCAAGCAGTCTTTTGGAATAGAAGAGGGGGTGATTAGGATCCCTTGGGGCCTCTTTTATTAGTCTGGGTTTTTTTAATTGAACAATCTCAGTCATTTAGCTTCAGTCTGTCTCTAAAAGGACTTCTTTTGCTTTCTGGTGAGCTTCTGGGTGGTTTTTTTTGTTTGTTGGGTTTTTGTTGTTGGTGGTGGTTTTTTTGGCTTTTTTGTTGTGGTTGTTGTTGTGTATTGTTGTCTTTTTTTTGTTTGTTTTAATCTCTTCTAAGAATTACTTTCCAGAAATCAGCCCACTCTTCTGAAGGATACAGGGTGTCATGCTGTCGACCTTGTTTATCTCCCATTTCTTAGCCATCCACACATTGTTCTTGTTGAGGCTCTGTGTGTGTCTGGTCCTCTTGTGGGAACATGTCATTTAGGTGCAGAAGTGCTTTGGAAATTTGCATCTTTTGGAAGTAAAGGAGGAGGAAAATCTTGTACGTGAACTCTCAGGTGACCGGCTTTGATGTGCCCTCCGTCGCCAGCAGCGTAACTTGGATGTCCGTGTTTGCAGAACCCTGTCTAGCCTGGGCTGTGTGTATGTAGGAGATACTAATTTTGAATGACCATGTGAATTAATCCTGCAACCTTACGGGTTTTAACTCTTTGCTGTAGGATTTCATAAATCACCCAGCTAGCTTGTGAGACGTTGGTTGGTTTGCGTTACGGTAGGGGAGAAAGAAACGGTGTCTTGGTGCGTTCAGATCAGATCTTTCCTTTGTTCTCTTTATAATTTTAGCGGTTTAGAGGAGCAGGAGTTATTTGGTGTAGGCTGTCCTTCCCCTGAGTGGCCTTAGGGAGATCATATTTAATCCTGATCTCTATAAAGCTGTCAGAAGATGCCCCCTCAGAGTATTAACTTGCCATACTGGAAACTGCTGCTTATGTTGAGGCTCCTTATTTGTCTGGGCTGGCTAAAGTGTCTTCATGTGCTTCACTTGCTCTGGTGGAAGGTGAGAAAGCTGGAAACCCTGAACTCATCCACCTTTTAAAATGGGCATCTGCTGGCAACAGCCTTTGATGGTATCAGGGCTACTCTCTATGCTGTTATGCTTCAGGGAGACTTCTAGAATAATTTTTCCTCTTGATGTATTTTCTTCCTCCACGGCCTCCTCCGCCCCTTAACGCTAGCCCTGCGACCATCTTTGTTGTGACCTTCAGCAAACTGAGAGCTCTGTCCCGGAACTAACTTTTCACCTGACATCGATGATACTATGGAGAAGCAAAAGCAAAACCCAAGATCCAAGCAGTGCATCTTTTGGAGATCTTTGGTAGACTTGGCAACAACGCGTGTTTTGCTGTTCCTCGGTGCAAACTTCAGCGCTCGTTCCCAAGTGCGTCCTTGTGCACCGGTATCTCCGTACTGGCACAAAACGATGGCACAACTGTGGAAGTCGAAGAAAACCAGCTGTGTTTCTCTGCCAAGAGAAGACAAATTAGGAAGAGTTGTTACCCCTCTCCTACTTTTTAAATATTCACCCTGTGAGTTAGCTGGCAAATAACAGTGCTGTTGAATATACTACCCAGAACCTCATCACTAGTAAACTGCAACTACTTGATTAAGATGCCTGTGATACATTTAGGTTTGGTTGCTAAAGGTAGTTGCTGGTGAATCTTACACTAAAAAAAACTCCTGAGCTTCTTGCTGTAAAGCCATCTCTAAAGTTCATTTCTCTGCTTATCTAGAAATTTGTGTATTTTTCCTTGGCTCGCGCTAAGTTGGGGGAAAGAAATGATGCATCGTCAGCCCTAGGATTCATGTACCGTTCTGGTTTTAGGGCAGATGTAACTTAAAAAAAATATTCAGAAGACATTACAATTCTTCAGTATTAGGACTTTTAGTACCCAAAACCAGCAGATCCCAAGCTACAAAGACAGAAGAAGAAGAAATTGTTACTACTACCAGTTTGGTTGAAAACATCTGTTTCTTTCCCTCTTGGTGCCTGTCTGTATTCAAGGCTGTAGGGAGGTAAATATTTCCCAGTTTCAGTTTTGAAATGGGACTCGAGTGTGCTTGTTGTTTAATATGCCTGCATACCGTTGAAAACTTTATTTTTCCTAATTCAAATTACATGAATAGATCCCCCTTTGGATCCTCTAATAACTTCACTGGAGAAAACAGGAGTAAAATCCATCTTACAGTTGTGCCTCAAATGTGAAATGGGTCGTGCGGAGAAACACCTCAAAATGTTGCTTGTGTAATACTTAAGAAGGCTGCGAGGTGCGTTCATTCTGGATTGTTAGGGATAGTCGTGGGAAACCACTTGTTGTTCTCAAGTCCCGGAGAAAGCCTTTGGTAGGAATGCTTCCCCTCTACTTGGCGCTAGTGAGGACACACCTGGAGCGCTGTGTCCAGGTCTGGGCTTCCTAGTCCAAGAGTGATAGGGTTCACAGCCAAGGGCCACAAAGACAATTAAGGAACTGGGCCATCTCTCCTGAGGAAAGGCTGAGAGAACTTGGACCATTTAGCCTAGAGATGAGAAGGTTCAGTGTATGTAAATATAAATATATTTATATTTATGTGTATACAAATACCAGAAGAGAAGGTGTAGAGAGGATGGCTCCGGGCTCTTTTCACCAGTACCCAGTAACAGGTCAAATGACTGCTTTTCCCAACCGAAAATGAAAATTGGAGCCCCAGGCTGAACAGTGGAGACGTCCAGATCTGGAAGTTCCATTCCGAGGCTTCAGGATTTTGAGTACACACATCCATTTATGCTCTTCTTCCCACATGCAAATTCAAATAAAAATAATTTAATGTAAGTCTATAGTTAAGGAAGTTATTTTGGAAATTATTTTTGCTTGAACAAAATTAGACATTGAGAATCGTGGGGTTTTTTTTTGATGTGCAATGGAATATTTACTGTGAAATCTAATAGCCTTAATAGTTTGTTTTCTACAACAAAGAGCAGGCTTTGGAGTGTACTGGTGCATCCCTGCTCCACTGTGACTGTTGGGGTTCGTTCTCCATTCGCCCTTGACGAGGAAACACATTTTTATTTCTAAGGATGAAAGCAAGATAATGCTCTAATCCTGTTGTGTCCCGTTCCAAGAGGTTTATCACAGCAACCCAAATCACTTGAACAGATTAATTAACGAAGCTGATGTACTTCTTTGTGAATAAGGCATTTTCCTTTTCTGAATACAATACTTTGAGTGACTAACTGTTAGGATTTTTTCCCCAGAAAGTTTAGATAAGCGGCTTAAAAATCAGGCCTTCACCTTAGCTTATTCTTAGGCTCAGGTGGTGCAATGTTGTTGTTCATAGTAAAAATGAATCCATCTACTTTCAGTCATCTCCAGATGATCTTTAAGGGCATAATCAGTTTATTTTCCTCCACTAAAGAACTCGGGACTTAATGGGACCTAAATTACATCATAATTAAACCAATAAGTCTTCCTATGAGCTTCTAGCTCAAGTATCTCTTTTTTTTGTCCATCTGTCAAAATGCCATGTCTTACCTCAGAAGTAATTGCTAGGAGGAGTGAGATGAGTATTCTGCTGGCCGCTTCATTTTATGCCGTGGTTCACAAGGACAAAGTCCCAGGTAAGCTCTGTCCAGCTTTTTGTGTTGAGTGATCTCAAATTGTCAAAAGCGTGAACATTGGAAGGGAAGAATTATGTTCATATCTCAAACAGATCGGAGGGAGAGAGAACGGTCTGCTTCTTCCTTGAGGAAAACCAAGTTTTCTGGGTAGTTCTAAAGCTGTTCTGGAATGTCTTATTGTAACAGGCTGGAAGAGGTTCTTTGAAGGACTTTTGGTCAAGTCTTCGTTGCAAGCTTTTTTTTTTTTTTACTGAGAGCTCTGTATATGGTCTCTTCAAACCAAATCCAAAGGATATTTTAATAAAGTGAAAGTCTTTTAGGAATACAGAATAAAATGAATAAAATATTTCCTGGTTTCAGTTTTGAAATGGGACTCGAGCGCGTTTGTTGTTTAATATGCCTGCATACCATCGCAAACTTTACTTTTCCTAATTTAAATTACATGAATAGAACTACAAAAAATACCCAATCATAATTAAATATCTAAAACATACCAGAAGCTGGTTCAAGTAGGTTGACACGGCGAGGAGCTACAGGCTATGAAGTTGCCTTCATGCATCATGCTTTCCGTAGCCAGCAGTCCCATCACCTTCTGATGCGATTCTGCCCGCGCTCACAAGCAGGGTTGGATCAGGTCAGTACAGCAATGAGAAAACATCTTGGTGCTGGAGAAAATGCTTTTCTTGATTTGGTAGTTGGCTCTTTTTCTCAGAACTAATGTGACAACATGAGGCTCTGGGACCACATCAGAGGAGAAGAGGCAATATAACCATAATGTTTGAGCGTTAAAAATAGTAAAGGATTTTCTGTAGAAATTTTGAGGTCTGCTCTAATCTTTTAGCTGTTCCAAATGGCAGTAAAAGCAATTGTGTTTCTGCTTATCTCTGTTTTCAATGTTTTAATTTTGTCATCCTCTTGATCGAGGTAGGAAAGTAGATCATGTTCCTGGCTGATTTTTTTAACAGCATTCTGAAGTTGACTCCCTGCCGTGTTTACAGTGTTAGGATAGTGACAGGCAGTAGCTTAGTGTGGTTGAATCACATAATTCTTTTGAAGAGTTTGTCTGAAGTCAAGTATTTGGGATTTTTAATGCAAAATTTAAATTTTCAGTTAAGACATTAATTAAACTTCAGGTTTAAAAGTTAATTATTTAAGAGTTGATTTATTTCCCCCCCCCCGGCAAGTGTTTTAGATTGAAAAGCATGATATACTAGTTCTGTCTGACCTATTGAAAAATTAGTTTAGATTTTACCGTAATTATGAACACAAGCGTCGTAGGCTTTTTTTAAAAAACATGCGTCACTTCAAACAAGTTAGATTCTGAGATGGTAAATTTGAGACAAGTATTATAGATGTCCTTGGCTTTCATTTTCTGTAGGAAAACTCCGCCAACTAACACGTGCAGAACACCTGTAGGCCTGGTGTGCTCGGGAGCTTTGGATGGAATCTAGTCCATCTGCAGTCTCCGGGGCTGGCGAGAGAAATGTTGTCTTTAGTGCTCTTCTCTGCTCTAAACCTTCCTCGGCTGGTAATGAAATACAGTCCACCGAAGCCCAGAATATTGTGCTTAGCTCAGTGTATTTCACTAGCAGCTCTGCCACTACCTTCTTCCCACCATTCAATGTTTTAAGCCAAGTGCTGATTTTGGCAGAGTGACATTTCTGTATAGAAGAAAAACCTTTCTGAAGTTACTGCTAATTATTCTATGACTCCCCTCTTGAATATTGAGGTAAGTTCTTGCATATTCAGGTAAGTTTTTCATAATACATCCCATAGGTGGGCAAACTGAATTGCTGTTTCATATACTCGTTCAGAAGTACGAAAGCAGACTAGAAAGACTATACAATTTGTCTGTGACTTGTTTATTTTTTTCTAGGTGAGAGTAGAAGATCTTGTATAAATTTCAAAAATAATAGAAGGCAGATTAACCTAGTAGTTAAACTGTTGTAAATCTCGTATGGAGAAGAGTTTTACTGTGATAGTGAAAAATTTAGAAACAAGAAAGGTTTGTACCTCAAGCAAGGTACTTACTATAATCATAATTACTTCTTTCATATGAATAGCTAGTAAAACATAAGAGGACATTATCTTAGCAAATGCATCTCCAAATAATTGTGGCTATATGATCTATCAGGCTCTTTCGTGAGAAGAGTTTTTTTGCTAGGACAATGCAGGTCAATTAGCTACCTTCTTTTTCAAGGGCCGCGTTAGAGAAGAAACTTTTCTCAGATAGTGAAAATCTGGTGATGAAAATGTCGTGATCATGTAGAATATGGGAAAAAGAGAGCTCAGGCAAAACGTGAGCTCTCCTGTTGGCACTGACAAAATCATTCGTGTTTGAAAAGAAGGGGAGCATCTTTAGTTTTAATCTTTTCTGGAGATGGTAGCTTTTAGTAGAAAGCTTAAGCCAATCCCTTCCTCAGCAGTGGAGGATGTGACTGTGCAAGGCAAAAATGGGCATCCGCCTAAAGTGGCGGGTGGTTCCCAAAATTGTTTTCCTCAATTTTCATGTCTGATGAATTGGAAACTCTCTGTCAGTGTTACTGTACTCACTCTCTAGCTCTTTCCTTCTCTTTGAAGTTCATCTGGTCTTTTATTTGTTTATTATTTTTTTTGTGGATAGATAGGAACCCAAAGTGATTTTTAGGATTCTCTAGGTTCCTTATAAATGTTTCTCGTTAATCTAACACCGTTCAGGTCTGAGAAGAGAGAATAGGGAATGGTTATGAGAGAAAGTGCCGCCGGGGATAATCAACGTACAGTCTTAGTCCACCCTCCTTGTCTGCAGTTCAGACTCTTTGCTATGGGCTGATGGTGGCATCTTCAGGAAGGTATTTTTGACATTCTTGTTGCTGTGACAATGGCTGTATGGAACGATGAGTACTGCTTTGCTTGGGCTGTGCGAACTAGATGTGTCCTGACTTGGTCTCTTTGACTTTGATGAGAGGTATTTGCTGATTACAGGTCTTTCTGCTTTAACAACTTTTAACTGTAGGACAGAAATGGTTTCTGGTTTCTCCTGTCTTTCTTTCTAGGAAAATAAATGGCAGCAAATACAAGAATATCCACAACTACATATAGGATGTCTATAAACATACAATGAAAATATTTGTCTGTGTTTACTCCTGGGAACAGTTTCACACTTGAAATTAACTCTTTATTAATAGATATCTGAGATGCTGTCATTTTACCGCAGTGTTCTTTTGTGCATTTTTACTGGTGCCCTAGTTTTATGAAGCTCAGAGTAGTCACATGAACGTATTCTTGGATTTTCATCCGGTATTGTTGCTAAGGAAACATCATCTTTAATACTGTATCCTTGTCTGCAGCTTGTCTGTATTAATAAATGCCTGTTAATGCTCAGCACAAACAAATTGAAAATGAAAAAAAGTCTTAATTTCTTTTGTAATAAAGTAGTTTGTTACAGGCTATTCTCAGAGACGTGTCCACGTCTCAGAGCTCATCCGAAGTGCAAAGTATGGACACGGTATGGACAGTTTTTACACTGCTTTTTCACAGGCTGCCATTAATATTTAATATCATTAATCTAACGGAGGTATTGTACAGTACAGGGATCTGGTTCCCAGTGGTGGGAATCTTTACATGCTGCTCGAAAAGGGAAAAAGAACCTTTTCTGTATGAAGTATGAAAGAAGAGGTTGAATGCAATAAATTGAGAAACATGCCCCTTTTCAGTACACTGTCAAAATTAATGCTGTATTTCAGCCTGCTTTGACTATCTGTCTAGGAGAAGACCTATCAGTCAGAGAGATCGCTGAATATCTCAGTTCTCTACAAAGCAGCCATTTGGTTTTGTTGCAATAGTGACAGGCAGATTTTTTGAATTTTCTACCTCTCGACTCTTCTGAGAAGTATCAAATTTTATAGCCAATTAAAAAACTAATTTGACTTAGCTGTTTGTTAGACTGATTCCTACTGTGTTTCATGGTCACATTTGCCTCCTGGGTGTTTTCCTTCATATCTGACTTGTCAGAGACACTGTGTTAGATCTACCATCTGTTCTTGAAAAGCCCAGGTCAGAAAGGCTGGAAGCAAGAAGGCCTGAAGAGCTTGTCTTGTTAGGAATATTTATTTCCTTTTTTGGGCAAGCAGCGATATTTCCTTCATCAGCTTGGTCATCCTTCAAGGAAGAAGGAAGAAATCAGGCTGAAGTTTAGAGTCTAGCTGTCTGGGCTGGATGCAAGCACACTTTCAGCGTCCAAATCTGGATGGATCACCCAAGCTTCCATTACTAGGGCAGCAAAAGGAACATGAGTTCTTTCTTTCTGAGTACAGAGCTTCTCGTTCCACTAAGGAATCTCCTTCTTGTCCCTAGGAAAGAACAAAATGCAAGGAAATAAAGTCCACAGAGCTCTCACTGAGGGTTTTGGAAGCTGCCTTAAGAGCTGAGCCACATTCACACTTTTCTGCCCGTCCTTGGGGACTGACTGATTGGCTACTACACAACTGCTTCAAATACCATCCCTGTAGTTGTACACTATTAACACCTCTGTAGAGGTGTCTTGGAATTCTTAACTGAGGTATCCAGAGATACCTTGCACTCGTGGCTTGAGCCTCTTAATTGCATCGTGCCCACAAGTCGCCGTAGTCCCTGTGTAGCAAACAGTTATGGTCATCCCTTTCCCAGGCACCCGTTCTGGTTAGAGTGGTTCTTTCTGCATTAAGAAGCTGTTTTCAGTGCATTGCTCAGGACAGGTTTAATAATGAAAGTTCTTGAATATGTGAGTTATATCAGTGCTTTTTACTCTAGAGGTTAGATCAAGATACTGTATTTTTATACTAATTTCTATGCTTCTAAATCCAACGAAGGAACTGAAAAGAGTCTCCATGTAACTTCAAACTGGAGTCTTATCCTAGAGTTTTGGTCAGGGCTCAAAATTTCAGACCTGGAATTCTGCATGGTACTTCCTGAGTGTAATAATAGCCAAGGCTCGAATGTTAAGGGGAAACGTTCTCTTGTCATTCACGGTTCATAGGAAGATCACCCAAGTAAGCGTGGCAGTTCCTTTTCGTAGTGTTGGGCAAAGAAATAGCAGTCCCTTCACTCTTTCCACGCTTCTCTCTCCCACCTGTCCTGATAGCCAGTGAGATACAGTATTTGCAAGCAGTAGTACTTTATCCTTCTCTCCTTGGTCTCAGAGAGACAGTGAGGGAAGGCGCTTTCAGGCCAGTACTTCTTCAGGCACTGCCAACAGCTCTGTGCTCCCGTTACCGTGAAATCTCTGCGTATTGGCATTAAAAAAAAAAACAACCAACAATTTGCTGTTTACAGATATTTCCGGTATATTTGTTTTCTTCTGCTTCCAATGACTGTCTAGCACGATTGTTAGTAATTTACTATAGAGACTGAAGTGATAGGGGAAGGACGTCAGTCATTCTTCAATGTTGTCTGTTGTGCTTAAAATCCAGACTTTGGATCTTAATTTGTGATGCGTTATCCCGTATCAAGGCAGAATTTGAGCCAGTTATGTCGTGATATAGAAAGAATTGATATTATGATATCGCTATTAGTTATTGTTTGCCGTTTATTAATTAGAAAGAGAGGAATCATTCTCTATATCCACTTAATATGCTTTAAGTGGAATCGGTTGGCACAACTAATTAGTGTTTTCCTGGCCCTTCGTACTGCCTTCACTGGTGTCCCTTCCATCCTTGAGGCTTCGCTTGTCACTTCTGCTCTTTTCTGATTCTTTTAACTTTCTTTCTCGTCTTGAATTTCGTTATTGTCCGTATGGTCTGATCTCTCCCTCTCTCTGTGGTGTCAGTGTTAAATCTAGATCCTTTCAAATGTAGCGTTTTCTGCTCCTCTGGATGCTTTCCGTTTTTCCCCACGCGTACGCCATCTGCCCGCGTGCGCTCTGGGAGGTGTGCAGGTGTTGGTCAGGATTAGGTGGCAGGACTGAAGTGAAATGCGATAGGTTTTGCCTGCCAGCTCCTTTCTGCATTATTTTTTAATTATGAAGTTGCTCTCTCAAAAACCAGAAGAACCAGAGAAATAGTTCTGGAATTGGAGAAGCGAAGTGGGGAAATACTGTTTGCTTGATCCCAGTGCTGAGGATAATGAGGAGTAGCAAAGAAGAAGAATTTCCATTAAACAGTTGAAAGGTCCAGAGGTTTTTTACCTTTTGTAGAAACTGTAAAGATTCCGCTCAGACTTGTGCATGTGGAATTTGTCAAGTAATATCAACCAAATGAAATGCTATATTAAAACAGAGAAAAATATAGAAAGGTATTGCCTAAGGTGCTATAACATCGTGAAATGTTAAGCAATTTCTGATATGGTTTTCTCTTGCTCTTTTTGTATATGGAATATGTGTATGTCTTTTGAGTTAGATTTCCCTGCCCCCCCCCCCCCCCCCCCCCCCCCCCCCCCCGATAATTTTCTGATTATCTTTATCCTGGTTATTTCATGTCTGTTTGTAGGCATCCTTTGTTTCCACCCTCCAAGCTTAATTTGTCAAGATCTACATTCAGGTGTAAGATCATCTTACCACGGCCAAGTGCTCAATCTTTCTCCTTTTCAAATAATGCTGTGAAAATGAAGACATTTAGTATACGTTGTTAGTGGTTCTATCTATCAGTCTCTCAAGATCATTACTCTATGAGTAATTAGGGGAGGAAATTTTTTTGCCTAATTAAATAGCCAGATTTTAAAATTTTGTCTAACTTGCACATGGTATTTCTCATCGTTTTGGACTGCTGTACCTAGTCTGTGTAGAATGTCAGCCAGTAGGTTGGTTGGGTTTCTGTTAGAATACATTCTTACTTACTCTTCTGTATTCTGACATACAACTTTTCAGACCTCACATCCTTCCTTGCAGCTTGCTTGCATAAACAAAATGGAAAAACTAGCATGCTTCCTAGCTTGGTCCCAGATCTGACAACACAGTTGTGATGATCCACGGTGGACTTTGGAAGGCTCCGAAATACAAACTAAACCAAAATTCACATTTCCAACACTGCAGAGAAAAGTTAATAATTATTCAAAATCAACTATTTCAAATTGTTCTGTATTCAAATTAAGACATTTAAGATTATCTTCATCTCACTTGAGTTTAGTCCTCTGAAGTCTAGTCGTAACATCTAGTCTGAGCCGGTCGTGCTTTTCTGACTTGCTGTTCAGTCAGGGGGGAGATGGCTTCAGGAGGCTCTTCAGTCCTCTCATAAGGAGGACTTCAGATAGTATGTGGAATGAAGTGCTTCTGGAGGTACACACCTCTCTCCCATGGTGATAGATGTCTAGATACCAGAACCCCAACTTTTATTTGCCATCCTTTATGGCTTTAAATGTTAAGAAACAGAACTAAAAGGAAAATAGATACTTTTTAATGCATGAAAATCTGACCTAATTTGATAAACTGCATTTTGGAACAGAGGATTAATGACTGTTTTTCAGTTAGTTTAATTGGAGAGGGTTTGAAGGTTTAAATTCAAGAAAGGTGGTGACCCGTACCATATTATGGGGATTTTACAGCTCTTGTGGAATCTGTGATACAAAGTGACTCGTTAATAGCTACCGTCAATGGGAAAATATTGGAAAAACCTTTGAAAGGAAAAATATTAATGCAACCAACTAGGCAAATACAGAAGTTTCATGAAAATTGTATTTTTTATCTGTTTTGTTTGACAGCCTTGCTTTGCATCCTGAACGTGTGTTGGTGGCAACAGGTCAAGTCGGAAAAGAACCGTACATCTGCGTGTGGGACTCGTACACCGTGCAGACTGTATCTGTTCTGAAAGATGTTCACACACATGGGATAGCTTGCTTGGCTTTTGATTTAGATGGTCAGGTATGTAGTTAATATTTTTATTTTATTTTTTTTCCAACACCTAAATAAGTCGTTTCTCTGTCAGAAATCTTGTAATGCAACTTTCTCTTTTTCTAAGGAAGTGAATTGACCCGGGTTTTTCCTGCTGATCCTCAAGTTAAGGAAAAAAGTTGGCATTGGTGGTGACTGACAAATATTCACATGTGACAATAAAAGTATAAGTTCCAAAGAGTTTTGAGTGAAGATGAAGTGAGAGGGAGATTTTTGTGGTCTGTGGGCTGCACTTCAGGGTTACGCCAAAAGGTTGGAGATAGCGGACGTCCCCTGGGCGGGGGTACGTCTCGTGCACAAAGCGATGGTGGTCCCGTTGCGTTACTTGTGTCTTCAGGTGGTACCCCCTTCTCTGTCCTGCATTTTGTGTGCTGTGATGGCTCACATTTCATTCTTTGGTCAGACTCATATATCCTGGATCTAAGAGCAAAAAAACAAAGCTTTTATAATTTTGTTACCTTAAAAACATTCTCTGAGTAGTAAGTTAGTTCTCAGGGCTGCTGCTTATAAGGGAGATTGTTTTTACCAGACACTTCCTCCTGTGAGTGAAGAGGCTTTCTTGATTGATGCATTAAAAATGGAAAATACACACTAGGTAGTAGTTGGAGGGGTATTAGCCATGAAAGTCCTGTCTGCAGTTGTGCTCTCCTGCTCTTATGCAGCACTTCTGCCCCTCCTGCTTAGCCTTATGGTGTGATACTCAGATTTAGCTATATTCTCCATTTCTTTTGCTTGCCAGAAAGGTCAGCGTGTGTTCGTTAGCACTGCTTTCTCAAGGGAGGGTGTGTTCAGGCACCGGTTGCTGTCCTTAAGACAATATCAAATGGAGCTCTGGCTGTAACTTGTTTCCATTAAAATATGCTGAAATCGTTGTAGGGAGGTTTTGAGGTTGTTGGAATGATCTACAGATTTACCGTTTAGGTTTCTCAGTTTTCAAGGAGTCAACTTCTAGAGTCAACTTCTTTCTAGAGCATCATTTCTACTTGACAGACGTATCTTTTCTTGAAGGTCTTTTCTTAAAGCCATAAATGGTCAGAATTTAGGCTGCCTGCTTTTCTCAGCATTTCCGTGTGATCAAACCTTTTGTTGCTTTTGTAAGAATTTTGTGGGCACAAAGGAAAGCCGAATACAAGTTTTTCAAGACCTGCGTCTCCAAAATTGTCTCCATATGGAAATACAGTAAAACACAAACCTAATCCAGAAAAATCCACAAAATACGTTTGCTTACATTTTGCCTATCCTTTTAAGTCCCAATTTTTCAGAGTCTCTGACCAGGTTCTTTCAGAGGATTTAATGTCTGATATTAAACATGCTTATTTGATATATTTGAAATATGTAGATTGAAGTGAGGTCAGGCCCATTGCCCTCTTCAAAGTTTGTTTTATTGGCTGTTTTCTACACTTTATGCTGGGCTGCGCCACGTACGTGCTTTCTTCCCTGTCCACAACTGGTCTGGCTAGCTCAGCAAGACGTTATTTATTCTCTATTTATGATGCTTTTCTAATTGTCTTGGGGAACTGGTGCAGCCGTACTATCTAAAACCAAGGTTACCTTCCGGTCTTCCTGGTGTTGAGAGAAATTCAGCTTGCTTTATGGCACATTTTTTTCCCAAAGCTCGCTGTTCTTTTTGCTCTTTGAACTCCGCTGTGGGGGTGTGCTGGTCGATCGCAAGATTTTCTAGTTCTTAAGAGAATCAAGTACATTATTTAATCTCCCTTTTTGAGAAATGAGTGTATCAGCTTATGTCTGGAAAGACATCACCCAGATTTTGTGTGATAGGTACTCAGCAGGTTGTGAAACTAGTCTGCAGTTACTCCTCTCATTCTGTAGTAGGACTGGAAGTGAAGTACTTGGAAGCATAGCTGGAATTGAAACTGATGTTCCTTCTGACAATCTTTTCAAAGATGGAATATAATGGTTGGGCTTTGCAGTATCTGAAAAATTGAAGGTGTCGTTAATGTGTAAGAAGCATGGGTAGCAAGTGTATTTAACTTGTTTCTTTTAATCTTGGAGCTTTTCAGACGGTAAAGAAATGATGTTACTGGGACTAGGGTTCAGTCTTTTGAAAAGAGTTCAGTTTGTGGTTTGCTTTTGCTTTTACAAACTCTCTTCTCACTTTGGTACCCTACCCAGAAGTTGAAATTATTTTTTTCTTTAATATGTGTGTAGGTATTAACTACTGCACAGTGAAAAAAAGAATAGTCCTAAAGACTTGCAAAACTTTAATTTACCAAGATTAACATGTCACAATTCATGCACGAACCGAACAAAAAGACTTAATTTTCTTTAAAAACAAAACTCAAAATCACTCGGTTTCTTTTTACCTGATCTTTAATACTGTTAATCTTTCTGTTGAAAATTTCTATGAGAAAATGGAACGTTTTGACTGCTAGCAGATGTAGTAGAAGTGGGCTGGTGGCTAATGCGGTCAACGATTTGTGCCAAGAAATCTGTGCAGAATAGCACAGTCTTCCCGACTGAGCATAGGAAGATCTCAATCTTTTGTTTTTCTTTATTTCCCTGGAACAATCTTTTTGTCCTTCCTGGTCATACAGTTTAAGTGGCTTCAGACTCTTCCTGAATATTACAGACTTCGTGACACTTGTTCGTTCGGAGTCTTGTCGGATTCTGGTTTGAGAAGGGGTTCGGAGAGGAACAGTTATACATGTTTTGAAGAAGCAAGGAAGACTCTTGACTAGCAAGACTTTTAACAAATTTTAACCTTTTGTTTCTTTCCAAGAGGATTGAAGAAAATATTTTTTATTTTTATCTCCTGAACTTGTAAAATAAATACTTAATTCTGCAGGTTATATGTGATTAAAAATAAACACGTGCAATTTCATTAACTTCAGTGACATTAGGACAACCAAGGATCTGGGCAACCTGCTCTAGTTGAGGATATTCCTGCTCACTGCAGGGGGGCGTTGGACTAGATGACCTTCAGAGGTCCCTTCCAACCTAAACCATTCTGTGATTCTATGATTACTCAAATGTCTCCAAACTGCTGCATGCCGTTTGTGCTATCTATAATTCCCTCTATATTCAACATTATATATCAGAAAGATGTTGTTATTTGAAAGATGGTACAACTTTATGATCGTTACGTCACAACTGAAGAGCTGTATCTGTGGAAGCTTTGGCAGAAGTTGTTTCTTTAGTTTTCTTCTATATGGAAAGGTAGCTATTACTTCTAACTGAAATATATTAGGAAGTTGTTATAATGCAAAATGATGACTCTAGCTTTCGCTAATATACTCTTTTTATTAACTACTGATTTTATTAATTTGGACATTTTTAGCGTTTGGTCTCAGTTGGTTTGGATTCGAAAAACACAGTTTGTGTGTGGGACTGGAGGAAAGGAAAATTGTTATCAGTGGCTCCTGGTCATACAGACAGAGTAAGTATAACTAAAGAATTTGAATGTCAATGGAAGTTTAGTTTAAGCCGTGTCTGTGTACACCTACTGGAACTATGACTGAACAAAAACCATGGAACCTTTTAGAAATGGGATTTGTGTAAGGCTTGGATGCCTGTTAAGATATGGGAAGATATTTAAGATATGTACATTTGCGATTATTTCGACAGTGAAATACCTAACTCCACGTTCATTTGGGTACGGTTTGTTGAGACTGTAAGCATGTCAGGGAACTGCAAAATTAATGTCCTTCCTAGACCCTAATCCCCATATGGGAAATCAAAATGCAAATAATTGCTTCATTTTTTCTAGTCTGTAAATGAACCTAAATGTTATTTTATCGTGTGCTGTAATTGCTCCAGGGGAAAAAACTCCAAACAGAACTAATATGAGCTCTACATTGCAATTTCAGTATCGAACGAGGGGGTAAAAAAGTCATTCCAATAGTACCATTTGAAGCATTTCAGACTGTTAATTTTCTACAAGTTTTTACTGTTTTACCTGTCCCGTGCTAGAAAGACCATCTCTGCTGACATCCTTGGGCTTTTTTTTATGCAGATATTTGATATTTCTTGGGATTTGTACCAGCCAAACAAGCTCGTCAGCTGTGGCGTAAAACACATCAAGGTAATGAACTAAATGTTAATTCACAAAATATTGAAGCTGCACTAGTTTATGATCTATAAAATATATAAAAATAGTATATAAAAGGAACATATAATTGTTCTCACCATGGACTTTTCAGATAATAATATTGCTTCTTAGTAACTGCAATCATGGCTCATACCTGAGTACATTAGAGAATTTACAGGAGATATCTATATAGATATAGAGATATATATATACACACACAGGAGAGAGAGATATATACACACATATATATATGTATGTCTAGTGAACAGCAGAGCATCTCTGCTCGATGGAGTTCATACCCTGACAGAAGGAATACAGAAGGAATGAAACAGTTGTCAGTAGCAGTGTGTGCAGGGATCGTAATATAACAGAAACTTTAGGTTTTCTATAACACGCTTTTGGGAATCCCAAGTAGCGTAGAACAGGATGCACGTCCTTAAGGCGAGTCCAGATACTCACGTTTCTGATTCTGTAGCAATTAATGTGTTGTTACACAGAGGTGTACAGAGTTGAAATGAGTTAAAACCCCAGGTTTTTTTACAGTTTGAGAGAGTATGGGGGTACAGTGGAAATTCCTTTCAATTCCTTTTCCTTTTTTCTGCTTTACGTTTTCCCTGCTGTTATTCCTGCCTTTGTCATTTTGAGCACTCTGTACCTGTTACAGGATTCGTAAATGGGGCAGTTCACATCTTTTTCAATAGAGTATTTCACTTGCTTTGATCCATGTACCAACTGCCAGGCAGAAACAGCTGCTTTTTCAGGTTTAAATCTGCCAGCAGGATAATCGGCGCTTGACTACCGTCAAATACGTTTCCTAAAGTCACTGCCTTCTCTCCTCTGCACTGTCTTCTGTGTTACCACCTGGCAGCAGTAGATGGCAGCTTGAAAGTTCTGTATTGCTCTTGTGTGTGGGTTCCTGCGGTGGGAAAAATGTGTTGCTTTTTATACGGTGAGCTTTCAGATTCCTTTGTATTAATGGTGTATTGGAAAAGGTGTTCCATGTTGACTAGATTGCCTGCATCTTTGATTTAGCATAGTGGTTAGCTTACAAATTTCCGTGAGCTTGATTAATAATGATCTTTTTTTCTACTTCAGCATCTAAAAGGACTGTTACGCTAATAGTGAGCTAACATTTGCCAGCGGTGATTTAGTATATTTGGCTTTAAGATGTCAAAACACACCTATTTAGGTGAGCAAAAGTTTGTCTGAACAACCTTTAAGGCTCTATGAAGCCTTTTAAAACAACAACAGCATTTTAAAACTAATTGGTACTTCCTTTGGGAAGTCACGAACGAAATTTCCGAATCCTAGAGATTTATAGGCACTTGGAGCAGGCAAGAGATTTTTGTCAATGTGTATTTTTCTTAAACCGCCCCTTCCTGTTCTTTCAGATACCAAGAATTGCTTTCGTGTTTGTGATACTATCGGATTTTTTCCCTCACGTGGTATTTTATCCGGATTGTAATACTACCTGTTATGTGGACAATTCCCAATGATGTGATATTGAGGAGTTACTTTTCTTGGATACGTTACCTACTTCCATATTGGAGCTAGGTGTTTGGTTTATGCAGTGATTGTGCATTTACTTCTCAAGCAGCTACTTAATCTATGACCTGTGTACTTTGGTTCAAGATACACTAGTTAAAATACAGAGCTTTGTCTAATCAGTATGTGGTTATTTCTTAATTCCAGTATTGCTGGTAGAAAAGTGATTTTCAAAAACGACTGAAAATACAACAGACTCAAAAATTACAATTTGAAAGAATTTCAATTTGATTTACTACCGATAACCTGAAACTCCTGCCCAACTAGTCTGCTATGCTGATTTTATGGAAAGATAAAGTTGGTTAAAAACATAGAAAGTCATTAAGCAGCTGGAGAAGTAGAGCAGGGAAAAGGGTATGAATGATGATGTCTTTTGGAGATCAGGTACTTCCCTTTCAGATGTAAATATGAAATCATATTAGCAAAATATCTATCTTTTAAAATCGCTTTATGTTGCAGTTCTGGACCTTGTGTGGCAATTCATTGACGCCCAAACGTGGTGTTTTTGGCAAAACTGGTGATCTCCAAACTATATTGTGCCTAGCCTGTGCGAGGGATGAAGTGACATATTCTGGTGCCCTGAATGGAGATATATATGTATGGAAAGGAATCAACCTTGTCCGGACAGTACAGGGAGCACATGCTGTAAGTACATCTCTTGAAATTAGTATAAAATGTTAAATCGCTTTCTGGAGTGCTGCAAAGGGCAGTGCAAGGTCGCCTGCTCTTGTTCCTAAACAATTTGAATAACAGAGGCTCAGTATGTCTAATAGATTGCTGGTTTGGTTTTGTTTTTTTTTTCCTCTCCCTTTCTGTTGCTCGATCACTGTTACGGTATAAAGTGAATGCTGGATGGAGAAGTCCATTTAGATGTCTCCCATTAGCATTGATAGAGGACTTGGTAATCAATACACACACGCAGACCCTTCTGTGTACATCTAGAGAAACATTAAAAGTATTCCAGAAGGCCCACTTTATCAACCAAGAACTATGAGGGGATATTTTCGCCTTCAAATATTCTTACTTACAAATAGTCTTACTCTATACCTTCAGATCTGATTTTAGTGTTTAGCGTTCATATTTAGTGTTCAGTAGTGTTCTGTTCTATACTTTCCTAAGGTCACATGGACATTTCCTTTTTGACATTGAAGTTTATAAAATGAAATTTTAAAGATGCTTGTATTGCATATACAGACCTGAATTCCCAGAGAAAAGAGTTTAGTTTGTCTTCTGCCCAAAACCGATTAGGAAAATACCATCCCATTGTGTTCAGTGCTGCTTGAGACACCTGGCCTGTATATTCACATATTTGTTGCTTGGAGTATTTAGGAATTGCAGTGGTTTACTTCAGAATAATGCAGTGTTTTCCAGGTGCTTCAGTCTGAAGTGACCCAACTGATCAACATAGGACGATGAGAGCTTGTCGCTCCATTATCTTAAGCGCTGCCTTGGTTCTTTGTTGATCACGGGATCAAATTTGAAGTGTTCTGCTCCTTATCTTCCGTAGCATCAGTGGATGGAGCTCGGGTGACCTTGGAGTATGTCTCACTTAGCCTTCTATTTTTGGTTCTGTCCTTTAGGCTCAATGAAATTGTCCTTTGCGGTACTGAAAATTAAGTAGGGGCGCTAGTCCGTGGCTTCGGAATTCATTTTCACAAGAGATTAGTGTCACTGCAAATCTCACCAACTTCAGGGGAAAAAAACCACAACAATAAAATCTCTTGTGGAAGCTTACTTTCCTAAAAAATGAACCCTTGCGTTTCCATAAAATATTACCTTACAGGATAATATTGTCAGGCTATTGTAAGCACAAAATATAGCAGCTTGGCATAAGAGTGCTTCTTCAGCCACACTGAACTATTACCATCGTATTTTACAGGTACTTTGTACTCAATATGATAAATCATGTCCTTGTCCATGCTTTGAAAAGCAAACACAAGTGTAAATGATGGCATTTGTGATGTGCACATGTTGTTAAAAGCGGTGTGTGCATAGTAGGGAATGGATATAAATTTCCCTTTGGTGTGTTAGTGCTGGAATTGTCATCCATGCAGGCCTATTTATCATATCCTCAACAGATGTGAATTAAAGTGAAAATTGATTCCAGGAAAGCAAGTCTCATTATTTGCATAAAGCACCGTTCCTTTCTTGCGCCGTAAACAAGTAGGCATCTGACGTGCAGGAAAATCTTTCCTGAAGCATGTTGGGAATATGAGGATATATTCATCCAGCTGGCAGTTGTCTCCATTAATATAGAAAAGGGGATCTTTTTTCAAAGGCTGGCTGTCTTTGTTACAGTTACCCTAACTGCAAAGACATTTTTTTTATTTTAAGAGTAATTCAATATGAAAAAGAAACCATGTTGTCCCAGCATAAGCAACTGAGGAAAGAGTTGGTGGCTTTAGCAAGCAAAATAAGAACTCACAGTTAAGCCAAGTTATCTGTCTTCTGTCACAGCAATACTAAGAACTGTAGACCGAGGACAAGAGTTTCCAGCACATTCCTATTGGAGTAGAAGCAAAAAAAAAGTCAAAAGCAAATTGGATGGGTTGACTGCAGAAGTAGTTAGAAGAGAGCTGGAGACTTCACTACTGTAGACGTGGGAATGAAAAGTAGGAAAAAGATGGAAAGGAGCAGGGATTAAGGGTAAAGGCAGAGTTCACATGCAGGGAGCACTGGATAGCAATGGAAAATTCCAATTCTAGCTTTGCTGATCTCTCCTAAAAAATAGTACTAATAGTGAGAGTTTTAAAAGGAAGAGAGAGAAGAGAGCGACATAAAAGCATGTGTAAGTACATTGGCACTGGTTGTACTTCAGGAGGTTATTTTTAGGCAGTGCATCCATTTCTGGAAAGTTAGTATTTACCTTGATTTAAAAAAAAAAAAAAAAGAAGTATTAGATGTTTTATTTTTTTACAAGTACAAAGAACAAGACTATAGATTCTTCTGTTTATTTTATCATCTTATATGTACTAAGTTCAAGGTAGTTTATAGTTATTAAGATACATATACAGGATGTTACTCGGGTATTAGAACAAAATACTATGCTTATTTAAAAACACTGTATGTTTTAAAGGTTCTGGAGTGCTATGCCCTCACCTTGCATAGCAAATGTACATAAGATGCTTTCTCAGCAGCTGAATAATTTATTTTGAGATAGTCTTTCAGAGGTACACATTAAAGTTGTGTGGATTGATGTCAGAAACTGAGGTTAAATAACAGACTTGAGGTTAAGTAACAGGAACTCTGTTAAAACTATTGCACGCCTGTGTCAGTTGGCTGAATACTAATTAAATATAGATGGAAACAATATAATGACCTTAAGTGAATGGTTTTAAGCTGGTATCATGTACCAAAACATTAAGTCCTGCAGTGTTTTTCTCCAACTGCTTAGACTAATCGTGGATTTGAAAGGTAGCTAGCTACTTATTTCAGCCAAGGAGAAGCATATAGGCGACTATTTTACATTTTTATGGTGATGCGCTCATTTTTAAATGGTTTTATGGGCGATTTGTTAGATAGGAAGATTAAATTTCACAGTAGCATCTCTCCACTGTAAACATACTGACACCAATCTTAAATGTTTGCAGTTGACGCGGGATATACCGGGAGAGACGATATCTTAGAATAAGAGCTCAACGTACATGTTGCTTTACATGTCGGCATCTATGTCCTGAATTGTACCTGGGAGTAAAAAGGAGGCACTGGAGGAGTTCTTGAACTTGTATAATGTCTGTGTTCTCCATCCTGCTCAGCAGTAGCCAGTTGCTTATGAGGTTTCCATATAATCTTTCAAGCTTGATCCTAATTATAGCTAACTACAGTCATGTGTTTTAGGAATTTCAGAGCAAGAGTTAGCGTGGTGGATTTTATACGAGAACTAAACGATAAATTAACACTTGCTTTTTGGCCATTGGAGGCAAGATAGGTCCAGCAGCAAGAGACACCCTCAGACTACTTTGCTTGGATACAAGCAGTGACAAAGTAGTCACGCAGCAGAGACCATCTTTGTCAAGTACTTCTTGTACTTCTCCAGGTTTCAACTATCATTTCTGGTAGATCTGGCTACTTTTTGCTCTCATTCAACTATTTTTTTTTTTTTTTTTTTTTTTTCTTTCTTTCAAATTTGAGGGACCAGAGATGCGATACCAGCTGACTTTATTGGAAAAATTGGAAATATTCTGAGAATGTCGGTGATCAATTTGAGTTGTTGTTTTTTCCAGAATTTTCCCATTCGTTGGAAAGTGTAATGAAAAATTTGTAACGGAAGAATGCGGTCCATATGTTGAACTTTGTAACTTTTAGGACGGAAAGCTTTTATTTTGCTTCAGGAGCACAATCAGTCTTTGTTGCTCATGTTATTTGATTTGATCAAAGTCAATGCAGTTGTTTGCTTCTCATTACTACTAGAATCAAATTATATTAATCCTTCAGCCTGAAATTGTCTTCCAGAGGAGTGTGAAGACGCCAAAGTGGATTTGGATTAACAGTTTTAACGGTTCAAGGAAAGATTTAGTGGAAGAATTATGACTGGCCAAGCTACCAGAGTAAAGAATCTGTCTTTTCCCCATTAAGAGTGAGCCTAACAATTAAACAGAGTAGCTAAACTCAGTTTCTTCCATTAGGTTCTTACAGTCCCCATTAATAAGGGACCTTTTTTCTGGTTTTCATCTAAATCTGCTATTCCCTTGGCACATAAACTGAAACCAGAACGTCCTATTGCATTTCAAGAGATTGAGCAAGCACAACATCTGCCAAATCTCCTTGACAACCAGTATGTCCTTTTCAAGATAAGGATATTCTGTGAAATGGAAAACAGATTAATCCTGGATCCACTTGATCTTATCTTCAGAACATTCAGCCAGCTTCCCACATCGCCAAATGGCTGATTCTTTTTTTAATGCTCACTAATTAAATCATGGATTTTGGAAGGAGTTAATTAGAGAAAAGAGAATAATTCTATTATCAAGGTTGTATTCCAAAAAGAGCTTTAAAAGATTTAAATATGCCAGAACTTGGGCAAAATTCAGTATATGGTACAAAATGAGCCAAAATTCCTCTAGCCTTTTATTTGTGCAGTGATACTAAAAGGTTAATGCAGTAAAACAGGCAGATGGACAAACACAGAGAGAAACAAATACAGTTTGGGTTGTATTTTTAAAAATCTCTAGGCTCCTAAAGAAACAAAAAGAGGATTTTCAGGACGTTAGAGATAATGGGAGTTAGCCTTCTAATCTGCTTATGACTTAATAATTCCACTACATTTTTGTTTAGGCACATACTACTCCTGAAAATATGCCTTATCTTAAAAGTCTGTATTCTGAGAATAGACAGGACACGTCAAAAAATTTGACTTCTGTCACATGAGTCTTGCAGTTTTGATTATCATTTGACATTCTAGTGATAATAGGCTTTTTTTTTTTTCTTCTGAGAAAACAAAGATTTCTTTTTTTCTCAACTTGAAGAATAATCTCCTTGTTACCTGATACTAGAAAAGGAAACGCAGTCCCTGTTTCCATTATGATATCTTCCTTAGTTATAATTCAAGAGGAAAAAACAGCTTGGTAGGAGAGAATAGTCCGTGAGTACCTGGGAATTCCCATGAGTCACAACACTGGATCCTGAACTGTTCTTTTGAGTGTGCAGCTTTGTTTTCTGCCGAAAGCCAATCTCTCCTTTGCAAATTGCGTTCACTTTTGGTGTCGATAGGCTGCGTTACTACAAAATCCGACCCCGAGCCAAAGAAACTATTGAAGCTTTACTTTTACTTCTTTGCAAAACTGAAATTGTAGAATATACAGGTATGTTATTGGCTGTTCTACATTTTGTTTTTTCTTGACCGAAGTTACACAGATTTTCTTTTCCATAATTTCTAATGCTCTCCTGTTTTCTTTTGTCATAGCTAAATATTAGATATTTTCAATAATTATAGACCAATTTTTTTTTAAATTCTCAGATGCTTCTTAGCCAAAGTTACCCTTCCAAGTAGCTTTGCTTACTGAAATGTGAGTTACTTCTGAAAATAAGATTAGTAAGTTGTGTAGGTGCTTGGCAAAAAAAATGTGTATGCTATTTAGATAATACATCATTTTTACATCAAATATAGTGGCTATGTGGATACAGTATCTTCATTTTAATCTTCAGTTATCATCCTTGCTTGCTTGCTATCCTGAAGAAAACATATCATGTGGATTAAAGCAAATGTGTTAGGTTTTGTTTACTCATGTCCACCTTTAAATTCAGATCTCATACTACATATTTTCAAATGGTGTGAAGTGATGAATGCTTTTCTTTTATTTTCCTTCTAAACTTAAATTTTAAATCCATCTTCCGTGTCTTAAGATGTGAAAAAACAAAACCCAGGTATTTTTGGTCCGGTTGCACAGAAGTTGAGCAGTAGAAGCAAAGGCCTTGAACCAGGCCTAATGGAGATAAATCTATGAGCGTTGGACCAGGCCCTGAGGCAAGAGAATAGGAAACTAAACTAGTTCTAGGGGTAAGAAGAACCATCGCTCTGATCGTCATCGGGATGAAAGCAGTGTTACAACAAATATCTTATCTTACTATTTGTCACTGAAGGTGAATTCTGCTGATTTTGAGTTTGTTTCCATTTCTGACTCATATTTAAAGCTTGTATTAGTTGCATATGTTTATGCTGCTTTCAAGAGCATAGTGAGTAGGAAGACAGGAAGGTAATCAATACCAGCATGCACAAGAGTTCCGCTTGCCATATTGGTATCTCCAATCTCTCTCGCTCTCGCGCTCTCTCTCTCTCTTTAATCTGTGTCTGTTGTTAAAAATAACTTCTCTCTTCAGGCAGGAATTTTCAGCATGAATGCATGCGAAGAGGGATTTGCCACTGGTGGCAGGGATGGCTGCGTTCGCTTGTGGGACTTAAATTTTAAACCAATTACTGTGATTGATCTCAGGGAAACAGACCAGGGATATAAAGGTAAAAACAAGTTTGTCATTTTTTGATCTACTGATAAGGTAGGAAATTTACCAGCAGTTTGAAGAAGAGAAGAGTTAAAACAATCTTTTGGGGTTTTTTTTGAATTTACGTTACCGTGAACTGTTTGCTACAAAAGCAGTTTGATCATGCCAACTAGTAGGCAGGTAACGTAGTCCTTCGTAGTTACTGTAAAACATACTATCAAGTTGTAGACACATATATTTTGTTTTCTTTTAAAGCAATAAAACATGAAGTTGTAGACACAGATTTATTTTGTTTTCTTTTAAAGCAATGAAATATGCATCTTTTCTATAGCACAGCAGTTTTTAACAAGGAAGAGAAATGCTTTGAGAGAACTTGGAAGAGGCAGTGAGCTCTGCAGCGTAAGAGTAGAGTACTGAAATGGCGTTTGCTAGTTATCCACATTTTCATACAAACTATTTGAAAGTAACCTACAGTTTTGTAGCACTTGGCTCACTGCTTACATACACCTGTGGCTTCTATGACAGTTTGTCATGCTAAACTTTTGCATCTGGCAGTCCGTAGCATGTTTTGTCAGTGTTCTAGCTGTTGATGTAGTGACTCCGAGAAGAATATAAGCGTGGACTTAAGCATTCATGTCACAGCATTGCTTTTGTTGGCATTGGATTTTCTTTGCCCCGAGTCGCCTTGTTATTTTCTAATATCTTGCCAAGAATTTGACGGTGCGGTAGAATGTGTGATGGCGATCAGATAGTCAGAGTTTGTAAACTGAATCTTTGTATTCTGTCATTAACTTGGCATTCCCACCAAGATTATGAAATAGTTCAACAAGATGGAATACATTCCATTTTAAATGACCTGTGGTACAGCCATTCTGTTTTAAATTTACTCAGCTGCTCTTTCTCATCTCTGTTGCATGTAGTTGAGAGCTGGTTTGTTTCTTGTCTTACTCTTTCAAACTTGTTCTCCAGTCCAGATTGTCTCCTTTACTTTTGATGGAAGAGACTCTTGCCAGAAGCATTTTTGGTGGTTCTTGATCACTTGTGTGAACTCCATCCTCAGCTTTTTGGCTTGTGAAATGCCCATAGTAGCCTTTTTTGAAACCCTGTCTTTAATAAATTCAATTTCCAGAATCTTTCCCCTTCAGTCTTTTTTTTTCTTACGGTACCATTTTGAGGGTTGTCTTCATGCCCTGCCTTCTACTAATTTTCTTAATTGGATTTTTGCTGCTGCTATACCTCATCCCTCAGTGATTTTATCCATGAACACAGGCTCAAGTTCTGTGTCCCTGTGAATGACTCGCAGAGCAATTAGTCGACTAGATATATCTCCAAGTAGTCGTACTCTTTTTCAGAATTTCTCCCTCCACCATAAAAAATTCAAGATTACTAAGACAGATGTCTTAATCATCCTTCATCAAAGATTCTAGTCGTTTGTACCTTTTTTTTTTTTTTTATTTAAAATCACTATAGCCATATAACGTCCAGATTATAGGACTGAATGGTTATATTCACCAGTGCAGCACATAGGAACACATCTGTAAAGCAGAAGAACTGGTGTGGAGGGTTAGAGCAGCAAAATAGAGATGCAGTTTGAGAGTCGTTAACCTGGTCCATTTTTCCAATGTAAATTTAATAACACGAGTCTCTTCCCTTTACAGAACAAAAAATGTTTTTCAGAAGCACGTTGACTCATACCATCCTAATATTCCTTTTTCTCATCTGATAGATGTAATTTTGTCTCACATATTAATCCAGAGGAGTTTTTCAAAGACCATTCTCGAGCTACTCTCCTCAAAAGTCAGCGTTTAGACAAAGTGAATTAAGTCAGGCATTGCCACCATCTGCTTATCTACACCAGAAATGGGCAAAGTTGAATAGATACAGCTCGTTTTAAAAGGTGCATGCTCCTAAAATTGGGCATCTGAGACTGTGTTCTCAGGACACAACTGTCCTGACTTGCATTTGTATTATTCCCAGCCTCGTCCACAAACAAGGGCAGCCTGTGAGTGCTCGCCTCCACTGTAAGCCGGGACATTAGTTCAGTTCTTAGAAATGCAAGTTAAATTCCATCATAGACCCTTTTCATCTCTTTATGTGTTGTTTCAGTTTGATTTGTCTTTATTTTCTATTTAATGTGGAAAAATAATTCCAGATACCTTTACGATGTTACGAAGATTTATTTGCTTTAGGACCATCTCAGAAACAAACTGGGGAGAACCGGGCTCTTTGTCTTAATTTTAGCGCTTGTTCCACTGATGCTTCTGTCACTTGATTGTAATTTATATTCTCCGCTACCTGTGTTGAAATTTGAAGATAGTAAACTCAATTTCAGATGTAAATGTCAGTATTATTTTTTCTGCCAGAGATCTTGTAATGCCATAATTGGCTACATCTCCTTTATTAAAATAATCCTCACGTTGTGTTTTAGAACTTTGGTAATACTAGGCTTGAAAAGTTGACGTTCCAAGGGCAGTACGTGTTCTGTGGAATAGATAAAAACGAAGGGCTAAGAGAAGATTCATGGATACTCGACATTTTCTTGCTTTATGTTTTGTCATGTGCTGCATTTACCTTTGTTTCACAAATTCTCAGGATCTGTATTTCTCGGTAACAATCTCTTCTCCAGGTCTGTCTGTAAGAAGTGTTTGCTGGAGAGGAGACCACATACTCGTCGGGACACAAGATAGTGAAATTTTTGAAATTGTGGTGCATGAGCGTAATAAGCCTTTCCTGATAATGCAGGGGCATTGTGAAGGAGAGCTGTGGGCTTTGGCTGTCCATCCTACAAAACCTCTCGCAATGACTGGAAGTGATGATCGATCAGTCAGGTTAAATCTTGTTTGTTTGTTTGTTTGTTTAACTGGGAGTGGTTTTATACACACAGCTGATTTTATAGATAACCAAATTGAAAAGTACACATTTTAAAGATATTAAACTTTGGCATTAAAGTGCAGTTAGGTTATACATGAAATTAGTGCTCTCCAGTAATAAAACATAGCGGAAAAGTGTATTTCATGAAAAACAAAACACACAAAATTGGAACAAATTTCATTTAGGCTGTCATTAAGCACTCATAGGCAAGTATCTTGTGTTTCCTTCTCAGATGTTCCGTTCAGCATTCACAGGTTACAATGAAAAAGAATTTTAATATCAACTTAAAATTTTTACACTTACCATATTCACTTTTTCACATGCTGTGGATGAACTTCTAGCTTGGGAGTCTCATAAAAGTTCGTGCATGCATAGTAAATGCAATCTATATTCTGAGAGAACCTAGTAAATTACTCACTTCTACATGTTCATCTCTTTTTTTTTTTTTTTTTTTT